>PVIA01011880.1:0-41346 GCA_004024845.1 Tonatia bakeri
TTAATATACTTTAGCTTGTTAATGTTAAGAACACATACAGCTTTCAGAAAGTTTTCTCTTAAGTGGGAAATGCATTTTAAAATGCATCTTTGTTCTGATCTGGGTGGATTTGTCTCTCCTAGGCAACCTGGTGGAGCAGTTACCCAGGCCCAGACTTCTTTAACCAAGCTGCGCTTAGCCTCTGGTAGCGGTGGGCGACGCAGCACTCCCTTTCTGATCTGGGGGGTGTGAGCATTTTATTGATATAACCTATCATAGCTTAAAAACTCCCCGATCCCCCCGGCGCCTGCTCTGCAGCTGCTGAATTGGAAGCAGCAGGGAGGACTGGGGGATGGCGAGCTGAGCGCCTCTCCCTTCCTCCTAGGGGCTCCTCCAGCTTCTCTGCGTCCTGCCCCATGCGTGCAGTTTCCACCCCACTGGCCTGAAGCATGCTTGCCCCGGGTGCACCTTGCAACCGGGGCCCCCGCTGGACCTTCCGAGTGCACACGCGTGGGTGGCTTTAGGTTGTCTGTAGCATAAGGTGGTGAACTAAGGAGGGTATCTTCTAATTGATTAACACTTGGGCCTGTAGGTTTTGTCAGGGTGGGGCTGGAGCAAAATAAGGGATCTCGGTACAGAGCTATAAATGCCTGCACGTAAGGGATTTCAGTCCATTTGTCTTCCCTCCGGCAGAATAGATATAGCTGTAGGATAGTGTTATAATTTCTGCTTCCATTCTCAGGCCATATCTCTGCATCCCCTAATTTATATTGGGGCCAAATAGTGTTACAAAAGAAAACTAATCTCTTCCTTTAAAAAAAAAATTCTGGGGTTAAATTTATCCCAATTGCCAAGAATGCAACCCAATGGTGATTTGGAAAGGACAGAAGATGTAGTTCCCATCTTGACTGCGGTGATCCTAAAGAGAAGGAAAAGAAACACAAACATACTCCTTTGCAATCCAGAAGTGTCCCTCTTGGTTTGCCTCAGGAGGTTTCCTAGTGGGTCATAGGTGTCCCCTGGGCTCCCACCGAGAACTACCAGACTTCTTCTGACGAAAAGAAATTCTAGTGAAAGAGATACTCCCTTGCAATAGAGGGGTGTCCCTCTGTTTTTGCCTTAGGGGCATTTCTAGTGGGCCCATGGGTGTCCCCTGGGGTCCACCGAACTATCCAGACGTCTCTGGCGAGAAGAAATGCTAGAGTGTTGGCCGACAGAAATCTAAAAGGCTTGAGAGGATCACCACAGTCTATTCCTCTTTCTTTCTCTTTGATTCAGAGGTTTTGAGTTCCCTAGACACCATTTGCAAAATTCATGATCCTATACTGAATGTTCAGGCTGCAAAGAACTATTGGGGAGGAACCAATCCAGCATTCTTGAGCAATTGCGTATAATCCTGACAATCCCAGATTCTAATCTTGTGGCCTGAGTATATTTCCACTTCTGTATTTTCTATTTACGGAGACCCTCATTTTCCTGTAAGCTTTCAGACCTGGGGCAAAGGAAGTGACTTACTAGAAAATAGTTTCTGGCCCTGTAAACCATTAAGAGCACCACCAAGATGATTTTATTATAAAATGACTCTTTTCCAGATCACAAAGGAGACCCTTAAATATTTTATCTAATTTTCCAGAGCTTTAAGAAATTGTACTTGCATCTGAAATTTCCCAGAAGGGACCTTAAGAGATGTCTAAAGCACCACCCTTTATACTGGAGGCAGATCTGATAGAGAGACAAAGGACTGAGAGGGGAAATTAAAATACCATTATAGGAACAAGTAAATCACCTTACAATTCCAATTTAATTAATTAGGTACGAATGGCTCCACGCGGCTATTCTAGTAACAAATGACCAGTAGGCACCTATTGTGAGGTTCTGAGCGATGTTGCTGCTTACAATGATAGTATACACGTGGTGAAGGTGGGAGTGCCTTATTCCTGCAACTATACTTAGCACTGGCCTATCAATGATCCCAAAGTAGATATCTTAAAACAAAGACAGCAAAAACCTATCATACATAAAAGGCGAGTGGGGTATGCATGAAGGTATAGAGACCAGAAGTTAGTTGGGGAGGGCAAGCATAGAAAACTATCTGTGGGCCTGATGTGGAAACTGCAAAAGGAAGTCATAGTGCAGGCGAGGTGGTGACTGATAGCACAGAAGGTCCGAATACACCTACTGGGGGAACGGCCTCGGGGTGGGTAGTGTTTGTGGTTTTCACAGCGTGCTTGACAGTTGTGCGGACATTTTCTTGTGCCTGGCGGGGACTAAAGCTAACCCCGTTCTGCACCCAGGTTATCCTGACACAGGAGTCTTCAAGCGGCGGGCACCCTTGTGGCTTTTAACTGCCCGACCTGTGCCCGCAATTTTGCGGCCGACCTTCCATCACGGAACATCAGATTCACCAAAACAGAATTGGAAAAGAGCATCCGGGTGTCAGAGGAGAGCCGCAAAGGGGACTTACCACTCCGGCATCTTCTCCTAGGCTGGCTCGCCAAAAACTGTCACAGGTGGCGCAGGTAACCAGGTTCTTAGTGATCAGGACAAAGAATTGAGCCGAACACATGGAGTTTATAGTATAAAGAAAGAGGGAAGATTTATTAAGCGATAGTACACTCCACAGAACATGGGAGCGGGCCAACTCTGAGCAGAGATTGACCACGTGGGCTGGGCGGATTTTGTTTTTATAGGGCGGAAGCTTCCCGGCTAGTCTTTGGCGGGCTTCTATTGCGCAGTTACAAAGAGTTACATTTCAAAGCTACTGCGCATGTGTGGTTTCCCAAGATTTCCTTGATTGGCTACTGGAGAAGGGAGTCCCACAATGTTAATTCATTATAATGCTATTATAATGAATCAGGGGTAGTGCGCAGGTGCATTTCATGATTCAAAGTTATCCCAGAAAACAGAAACAACCAGTCTTAGAGGTCTTTGTCATGTATGGATGTTTTCTCTATCCAAGCCCTGTGGCGCTCTTGGAGTCCCTTCCTGACTGCCTCCTGCCTCAGTTCCACCAAGGAGGGGAGCCCAGTTTGGCCTCAAATAATCTCAGGTGCATAGTTCCCAGCTCACTGCCTTCACAGCACACTGAGGCCTGCACTCTCCACTCTGCGCTGCTGTGCCCAGGCTAGGGTCACCTGGAGCCACGAAATCACCTTCCTTTGAGTGGGAGCAAATTGCACCCACAAAGCTCCCTTTTTGGCAGGGCAGCAGCGTGTGCAGAGTCCCTGCCTAGCATTTCTCAGCTCCCCTTTTTAAAAAGTCTCTCTGGATTCTCCACTGCAGCACCGAGCCACTGTCCAGCTTTCCACACACTCCACCTCTCCAAAAATCAAGAGTTTATTGCAGTCATGGCCAGCCATGACCGGGCTTCTCCAGAACCAGGTGCAGACTGTATCTCTCATTCTCTGGCATTCTCCCAGTCAGTGTCCGCCACTGCAGCTAGTATGTGCCACTAGCTGTGTGTATGTGTGTAGCCTGATTCACCCCAGTGACTTTGTTTCCAAGTCGCTCACAGCCCAGATCTGGAGATTCCCCTCCCTGGGAGTGGAGGGAGCCCCTAGGCTGCTATCTCTGACCAGGCTCTCCACAGATGCAGGCACTGCAATTGTGGGTATCACTGCAGCCACTGCTGCCCAAGCCATGCCCAGGGATTTTTCCTATCTACCTGTAAAATCTTCTTACCGCCTGTTTTGAATCATCCTCTGTACTCTAGCTTCCTATCATATCAGCTAAGATTCCTTTGACCGTTAACTTTGTTTTTAGGAAGATCTATTAAGTATCTGAGTTGGGTGCAAGAGTGACCAGACTTGGCTCCCACCTATTTTGCCACCATCTTCTGAATCCTGTCCACTCATTTTTTGATAGACGTTTTGTCCCACTTTTGACTATAATGAATGACACTTCTGTGGACATTTGTAGAAAAAAAATCTCTGCATGGACTATCTTGTTTTTTAAAAAAGATTTAGTGTAATAGTCCCATTAACTTTTTTTTTGGGGGGGGGTAAATGAAAAATTATTCCTACTGTGTTTTTACCATCAAATCTTATGATCTTGGTCTTTCCTTCTTGCCTTTGTATAAGGCAAAAAGAGAGACCTTGACTATTTTAACAACTTTTGTGACCAAATCCAGCAACCAGAACTTCCTCATTTTCCTCAATAAAATTCAAATAGCCATCATTGAATACAAAGGCTGTATTTTTTTATTTTACTTATTTTTAATTTTTTTTGCATTCTTGTTCAGCTAGGTCCTGACACACTTCCTTATGACAGATTTTGGGTGTTGGCCTTTAACCCCCTACTTTTCCAGCACAATTCTCATTGCATGGAAATCACCTCCAAAATGATTTGGCTTCAGGGCTTGCCCAAATGGGCTCTCTTGTACTGTTTATCATGTCACTTCTGATCCCCTCAAGTGACTCTGGAACTTGCTGGCAATATGAAGAGCATGATACATGCCCATCCTGCCAGTGCCATAGACCTGAGCAGAAGAGCTCTCATTAACTCTTAAATGTTTGATACAACTTATTTTCAGGACTTCTGGGTCTGGAACAATCTATGTGAGAATTTTCTAAATTGTAAAATCAGTATCTTTGATAGTGTAGGATTTCAGATTTCTTTTGTTTCAGTAACATATTTTTAAGTATATTTTATTGATTATGCTGTTACAGTTTTCCCAATTCCCCCTTTTTATTCCCTCTTCCCTGCACCTCCCAACCCTCCAGCATTCCCCCACTTTAGTTGATGTCCATGGATTGTACATATAAGTTCTTTGACTTCTCTGTTTCCTATACCATTCTTAACCTCTCCCCATCTATTTTATGCCTACCAATTATGCTTCTTTTTCCCTGTACCTTCCCCCCCATTCTTCCCCTTCCCCTCCCCACTGCTCTGATACAACCCTCCATGGGATGTCCATTTCTCTGATTCTGTTCCTGTTCTAGTTATTTGTTTAGTTTTGTTTATATTTTTTTAGATTCAGTTGTTGATAGTTGTGACTTGTCATTTTACTGTTCATAGGTTTTGATCTTCTTCCTTAGATAAGTCCCTTTAACATTTCATATAATAAGGACTTGGTAATGATGAACTCCTTTAACTTTACCTTGTCCAGGGATCACGTTATCTGCCCTTCCATTGTAAATGATAGCTTTGCTGGATAGAGTAATCTTGGATGTAGGTCCTTGCCTTTCATGACTTCAAATACTTTTTTCCAGCCCCTTCTTGCCTGTAAGGTATCTTTGGAGAAATCAGCTGATAATCTCATGGGAACGCCTTTGTAGGTAACTGTCTCCTCCTCTCTTGTTGCTTTTAAGATTCTGTCCTTATCTTTAATTTTGAGTAACTTAATGATGATATGCCTTGGTGTGTCCTTTTGGGGTCCAATTTCTTTGGGACTCTCTGGGGTGGGCTTCCTGGACTTTCTGGAAGTCTGCTTCTTTTGCCAGATTGGGGGAATTTTCCTTCATTATTTGTTCAAATAAGTTTTTGATTTCTTGCTCTTGTTCTTCTCCTTTGGCACCCCTATGATTCAGATATTGGAATGTTTAAAGTTCCTAAGCCTGTCCTCATTTTTTTTTGAATTCTTGTTTCTTCATTCTGTTCTGGTTGAATGTTCATCTCTTCCTTCTTTTCCAAGTCACTGATTTGAGTACAAGTTTCCTTTCCTTCACTGTTGGTTCCCTGTATATTTTGCATTATTTCACTTTGTATAGCCTTCACTTATTTCTTTATTTTGAATCTGTGTTCAATAAGTTCTGGAGCATCCTGATTACGAGTGTTTTGAACTCTGCATCTGACAGGTTGGCTATCTCCTTGTCCCTTAGTTCTTCTTCTGAAGTTTTGATCTTTTCTTTCATTTGGGCCATATTTCTTTGTCTCAGTGCACATGTTATGTTGTACAGTGGTGAACCTTAGGTATTCACTCAGGTGAGGCAACCCTCTTTGCTGCATTGTGGTGCTGTGTGTGGTGGAGGGGTCAGAGAGGGAACAATGCAGTCGCTTGCTCCACTCTAGCCCTCCTTTCCAGTGAACTCTCTTGTGTGAGACTGGGAGTTTCTGCCCCTGTGGCCACCCCTGCAGTAGTTTACAGGTATTTGAGTCTTTAGTTTCCTGCTCAGCCAGCCTGGCCTCACTCATGCCTTCGGCCACTTTGCCAAGGTGTCCTCTCTACTGGACTGCCTGTCTCCACACCTCCTACCGGTCTGGGTGAATGTTTCTTTAATTCCTTGGTTGTTGGAGTTCCATGCAGTTTGATTTTCTGGCCCCTCTGGTTGTTTATTGTTCTTAGATTGGTTGTTGTCTTTCAGTTGTGTGAGGAAGCAAAGTGTTTCTACCTATGCCTCTATCTTGGTCAGAACTCAGTAACATGTTTCTTAAGGGAAAATATTTATCCTTTTATGTACATTGTCTAATTTATTGCCTTTAATTAGTTTGTAATCTACCCTTGTACCTATTTAATATCTGTAGGATATTATCTGATAGTGGCCATATGTGACATCACTCCTTATTGTGTAATCCACCCAACTAATGTTTTTTTTAATTTTACAGACACTTTCAAGAATTTGGCTTTGTGTTTCATTGAAAGTACAGTACTTTGTGTACTTTCTATTTTATTAATTTTTGCTGTTATCTTTACTATTTTCTTCTCACTTTGTGTTTAATTTGACTTTTTCTAAAATAAAGTTTTGAATTATTGACATTATATCCATCTTGTGTTCTAATATAAGCATTTAAACTTACAAGTTTCTCTTAGCCTACTTTAATTGCATCTTTGAATATTGATCTATTTTTATTTAGTTTAATATATGTTATGAACATTTTCATTTCCATTATTCTTTGACCCAGAATTGGTTACTTTGAAGTGTATTGTTTAATTTCCAAATATTGAGGGCTTGTCTAGATACATTATTTTTACTGATACCTAATTTAGTTCAGTTGTGGTCAGAAACATATGCTCCATATGATTTATCTATGCATAGTCTATTTTCTCTTTGAAAAAATGTGTTGGGAAATTATTGAAATTGGTATTCTATGACTATCACGTGAGTTAGTTATTTGTCAGTATTCTTTGAGATTCTGCATCTTTACAAATCTCCATACTGCCCCAATCAACTTTGGTCTACCTCTTTCAGTTACTGGCAAACATTAACATCAACCATGATTTGGGACTTTTTAAAGTCTCATTTTACTTTTGCCAATTTTTGCTTCATGTATTTTGAAACTGTTCAAGCATGTATACATTTGTAATTGTTACATTTTTGTGATATATTTACTCTTTTATCACCATAAAATGTTCCTCTTTGCAGTAGTGATATACTTCAATTTGAAATGCTTTTTGCTTTTACTATAGTCAAAGTCAACTTTACCATGTTTAGTGTCTGTATGTTTTTACCATTTGTTTTACTTTATATTTGTGTTATTTAATGTATGTTTCTTGCAGACAGAACATATTTGAGTTGCTTTTTTATACAGTCCAATAATCTTGGCCTATTTATTGGAGTGTTTAGTCTGTTTCTACTTAATATAATCAAAGATATAGTTGAATTTAGGGCTACCATTTTGCTGTTTCTTTTCATTTGCTTAACCTGTTGGGGTTGTTGTTGTTTTTCTTTTCTTTTTTTTTTTTTTCGTTAATCCATTAATATAGATTTTATATTAGAGGGCAGTTTGAGATCCACAGCACAACTGAGTAGAAAGTACAGAGAGTCTCAACTTACCCCCTAGCCCCCACACATGTGCATAGCCTTCCCCACTATCAACATCTTACATCAGAGTGGTACATTTGTTACAGTAAAGGAACCTTCCCTGACACATCATTATCCCCCAAAGTTCATAGTTTATATCAGTGTTCATTCTTGGTGGTGTATGTTCTGCAGATTTTGAGAAATGTATAATAACATGTATCCACCATTATAGTATCATACAGAATAGTTTCACTGCCCTAAAAACCTTTGTGCTATACCTATTCATCCCTTCTTCTCCCCTAATTTCTGGCATCCTCTGATCCTTTTATGGTCTCCTTAATTTTGCCTCTTCCAGAATGTTGTATAGTAACTGCAATTATAAAGTATGTAACCTTTTCAGACTGGTGTCTTACACTTTGTAATATTCATTGAGGTTCCTCCTAACCTGTTTTTGTTCAACTCTTCCTAATCATGTTTTATTTTGTGTCAATCAAATACATTTTAATAATATATTTTCATTACTTTATTGACATTATAATTATCTCTATTTGTATTATTATTTTGTGGTTGCTTCAAGGGATTGCAACATGCATCTTTAACTTATGATTTACTTAGAGATCATAATGAACTAAGGAAAATACATAAATCTTATGACATTATAGATCTGTTTACTTACCTTCCCATCTTTTGTTTTTGGGGAGTTTTTGTTTGGGGTTTTGTTTCCATGTATGGGATATTTACGTTTGTAAATAATTGGGTTTAGAATGCTTACTTTAAAACAATATCCTACAGCCCACAGGCCAAATCCAAACTGATGCCTACTTTTGTGCAGACTGTAAATTAGGAATGGTTTTTATAATTGTTTGATAAATGCAAAAGCAAAATATTTCTAATCTAAGAAAATTCAAATGTCAGTGTCCATTCATAAAGTTTCATTGAAACACAATTTTGCTCATACATTTTGCACACTGTTGTAGTTGCTTTCATACTAAAACAGCAGAAAATGTTCACGAACACCTGCTTGACATAGTCATGTGTTTTAAAGAAAGAAGGAAAGGAATATTTATAGTATTTTATATATAACTTTTCTCATCCTCTTCATTCCATCCTAAAGATCTTAATTATCATTGGGTGACATTTTTACCTTCAACCTGAAGAACTTCCTTTACCATTTTTGTTGTTTCAATATTGCTAGTGATGAATTCTTTCAGATTTTACCTGAAAACAGCTTTATGTAGCTTTTATTTTTAATAGATAATTTTGCTGAAAATATAATACTTGGTTGAAGTTATCTTTGACTTTTAGAAGTTTGATTAGGATTAAATGAGGTGTGGTTTCTTCATGTTTTATTCTTTTGAGGATCTTTAAGCTTTTTGGTATGTAAGTTAAAAGTTTTTGGTAACTCATTGTGTTAAGCCATTATTACCTTAATTTTTTTTCAAACTTTCTTTCTCTTTCTGGGACAGTAGATAATTATATCTACATTGGATTATTTTGAAATCGACCCACAGATCTCCATGATTTTATTCATTTTCCCTTATTCTTCTTTCTATTCAGATTGCTTAATTTCTGTTGATCTGTTGACAGGTTGCTGATTCTTTTTTATATTTCTGACCTGTTATTGAGTTTATATAGTGAATTTTTCATATCAGTCATCATACCTTTAGCTCTAGAAATTTCATTTGGTACTTTCTTATAGTTTACATCATGCCAGATTTTCCATTACTTCTTTGAGACATTTAGAACAGATGCTTTGAAGTTTTGGGGGGCAAAATCCAACATTAGGACCTACTAATTAGTTACTATGACTGTCTTTTTCTGAATATGGGTCATATTCACCTTTGTTTTTGTTTGTTGTTTTCTTTGCATGTCCAGTAATTTTTACTAGGAATTTGGATATCATAAATAATATGTTATAGTAATTCAAAGTCTGATATATTATTGTTCTATGGATTATTGGGAATTTTTCCCCCTAGCAGGTGGTTAGCTTATTTAGAATCAAGTTATTCTGCCCTACTGCTTGCTTACCCCATAACCTTCCCCCTCAAATATGAAGCAGCTGATATATCCTTAAGCTTCCAGCTGCTGCTTTTTACCCTGGCCCTCTGAGGGTAGGTAAGTTCTCCTTGTTAGGATTGGCAGGGTAGGACAAAAGACAGTCTAATTACAAACCATTGTAGTGTCTTTGACTACAAAGATGGCACCTGGACTACAAGCCAAGATGGCGTCTGACCTATAACGCAGAAGAGGTGGTGACGTCAGACCAGGAACCACCAATAATATGTTGCTTCTTTGTTCACCAAGAACCAATTCTTGGCTCTGGTGGGAAGTCAAGCCATATAAAACCCCCTCCCTCTGTCTTCTCCTGTGCAGACTTTCTCAGCTCTTTTTGTCTCTCCCTGAGGCAGAGAAAGTTTCGCCCTGGAGCACAAACCCGAAAATAAAGCTCTTCTGCCTATTTTTTTTTGTGGCTAATTGGCACTTATTCCCTGGCAGGGTCTAAGAAAACCTTACACTCCTTTTGCTCATGTTCTTTAGATCTCAGGCAAGGAATTGGTGAGTGCTTATATGCGTAGATTTTGGGTCTTACTTTCTACAGTTCTTTTTTCAAGGTTTACCCTTTATACTATCCTGCTGTTTTGTCAGCCCCCATTTCTGACAGCTGAATCTGTACAGCTTCAGTTTTTTACTGCTTGAACTATCGGTGTGTTGTAGAATGCTGGTAATCAACAAAGCAGAAATTTCAATCTCACTGAGTGTGCTTCTGTTTTTCAAAACTCTTTTCTGGTGTCTTTCTGTCTGCTTTTTCCTAAGCCCTCTGTGATCTCTCCAGCAATTGCTCAGGTTAACTCTCAACCTGAAAGGTAACTCAGGTTGACTCAGTTTAATTCTCAGTCTGAGTTCTGGCAGAGTTTATGCTCAGATATTAGGTCTTATTCGTTATATACTTGTCTGACTTTCAGAATTTATCCCTAAATACCCAGCTCATCTGTCTTTCAGTTCTGTTCTGTACCATGTTTGAGGAAGGGTGCTGTGGTTTACTGCCTTATTAAGAGCTGTGGGATTTTGGGTACTGTACTTCATGAAAAAAATGCCACAAATTTAACAGTTTTACCCATTGCATTTGCTGTATTTTGAGCATATTTCTGCCTGTTTTTGTTATTTTTCAGTGCCATCTATTCATTAGTTATGATATATTGTGTTCACATTTTATCATTATTATCTGAGGGATTATTTTTTTGGCCAATTCCCATTATAATCACTGGATGCCAAAAGTCACTCTCATGTATTTTAAAATCATACTCTTCTTACACATCAACGTAATATTGAAGGGAAAAAATTCACCACCTCAGTGAACACTAAGAAAATTGTGCTGCTGTTGTGATATACAGCATCTTTTATATTCTTCTGTTGTACTACCTGTAATACCTTTTTGTAGGTTTTTGTTTACATATACCTTCTTGAAGGTATGTGTTATATGCTTTGAGGCTGTAACTTCTTATAAGCAGGGAGGACAGTATTTTGTGTTGGCATCCAAGAGAATGAAGGCAGTTTGGGGGTACAAAGTGACTTCACAGTAAATAGTTTTAGAATGAGTTATTAAATAAATTTGGTGGCAGTTACTTGTACTTTGATTTTTGTTTTCTTCACAATGTAAATCACAAAACAAGAAAAATGTTAGCCTTTCTTCACAAGTTTTCTTCCAAATACCACAAAGAAACAGGATTAAAACTAGTCCCAAATATCTAGTCAACTTGTAATCATAGTTTCTATCCATTGCAGGGGTCAGTGTCATTTAAAGATGTGACCGTGGATTTCACACAGGAGGAATGGCAGCACCTGGATCCTGCTCAGAAGACTCTATACATGGATGTGATGTTGGAAAACTATTGCCACCTCATTTCTGTGGGTAAGAAAACCTCTCTGAAACTTACAGCAGCACGTATTTTCTTTCATAGTGCTTAGAGTATGTGTGATCTTCAATTTCAGGGATAAGAGGTGATGAATACTTTTTGGTTAGCAGAAATAAATTATCTTTCACTTGCCTAGTGCAAGGTGTTAAGTTTACTGTTAAGCAAAAGTGTATCTTAATTTGCAGTATTGAAAATACACCTTACTAGTTTTCAAGTATATTGAACCCTAAGCAACTTAATCCAAATATTCCCTTATCAGGCTGTTACATGACCAAGCCTGATGTGATTCTCAAATTGGAACAAGGAGAAGAGCCATGGACACCATTGACAAGTCACACCTGCTTAGGTGAGTTTCTGATTCTAAGGCAGATGAAACTAGTGAAAAATAAATTTATTAGTGGTTATAAGGTTGATGGCAACTTTGAAATATTTTGGGAATGTTTTTTTAAAGGGTCTTAATCTTTGAAATCATCATTATGCCTGCAAACTTGAAGCAAACTTTCTGATATCACTCTCCTATGTCTTATTCTTTCCTGGTTTGTTTGATGTTACCAAAGATAGTTGCCACTCTTGACTTAATCAAAATTTATCATGAGCCTTCCTTCTTTTAGGTCTTTTTTTTAGGGGGGGAGTGTCTTTTTCTAGCATTCTCATTCCCTTCTCTCACTGCCCTTGTATAGATTTCTTTTTGGAATTCTTAAATCAGTCTTTAAGAAATTGAAAATTCTTGATTAATGCTTCTCTTCTTAGTTGCTTTCCATTTTTTTCCCTTTCTTACCTCAGACTTATTTTTTGTGCTAAGTCTATGTTCCCATTCTCACCATAGACCTAGCTATTAATTGTAAGACTCCATGCTTGTCCCATACCGATAATTCCATAGTTAGCATTTTCTTCTGTTAAACTTTGCTGTTCATTTTATTTATTTGTTTGTTTGTTTAACCTCACCTGAGGATACGTTTATTGATTTTAGAGGGAAAGGAAGGGAGAGAGAGAAAGGCACAGAGAGAGAAAGAAATATTAATGTGAGAGAGAAACATCAATAAGCTGCCTCCCATATGAACCATAATTGGGGATCAAACCTACAATATTGGTACATGCCCTGACCTGGGATAGAATGTACAACCTTTTGTTGTACAGCATGATGCTCCAACCAACTGAGCCACTCAGGCAGGGCTTGTGGTTCATTTTATATGGCTGATCACCATTCTCTAAGTCAATCCTTGGTGGTTGTTTTTTTAAATATATTTTATTTATTATGCTATTAAAATTTTCCCAATTTTTTCATCTTTGCTCCCCTCCACCTGGTACCCCTCTTCCCTCCAGCATTCCTACCCCCTTAGTTCATGTCTATGGGTCATGCATGTAAGTTCTTTGTCTTCACCATCTCCTGTACTATTCTTAACATCTCCCTGTCTATTTTGTACCTACCAATTATGCTTCTTAATCCCTGTACATTTACCCTCAATCTCCCCCTTCCCCCTCTCAGCTGATAACCCTCCCAGTGATCTCCATATCTGTGATTCTGTTCCTATTCTGATTATTTGCTTAGTTTGCTTTTTTTTATTCAGTTTTTGATACTTGGGAAGTTGTTGCCATTTTGATGTTCATAGTTTTGATCTTTTTTTTCTTAAATAAGTCCCTTTAACATTTCCTGTAATAATGGCTTGGTGATGATGAGCTCCTTAGCTTTACCTTATCTGGGAAGCACTTTATTTGTCCTTCCATTCTAAATGACAGCTTTGCTGAATAGAGTAATCTAGGTTGTAGGTACTTGTGTTTCATCACTTTGAATATTTCCTGTCAGTCCCTTCTTGCCTACAAAGTTTCTTTTGAGAAATTAGCTGATAGTCTTATGGGAACACCTTTGTAGGTAATTCTCAGCTTTTTCTCTTGCTGCTTTTAAGATGCGCTCTTGATCTTTAACCTTTGGCATTTTAATTATGATATGTATTGATGTGGTCCTCTTGGGGTCCAATATGTTTGGGACTCTGTGCTTCCTGGACCTGTATGTTCATTTCCTTCACCAAATTAGGGAATTTTTCTGTCATTATTTTTTCAAATAAGTTTTCAATTTCTTGCTCTTCCTCTTCCCCTTCTGGCATCCTTATGATTCAGATGTTGGCACATTTAGAGATTTCCTAAGCCTATCCTCATTTTTTTTAATTCTTGTTTCTTTATGTTCTGATTGAATGATTACCTCTTCCTTATATTCCAAATTGTTGGTTTGAATCCTGGCTCCCTTCCCATTTTCTGTTGGTTTCCTGTGGATTATTATTTATTTCACTTAGTGTAAACTTCATTTCTTCCTTTATTTTTTTGCCCTACTCAAGGTGTTCTCTGAGCATCTTGATAACCAGTGTTTTGAATTCTGTATCTTATAGGTTAGCTATCTCCATTTTGCTTAGTTCTTTTTTCTGGGGTTTTGTTCTGTTCTTTCATATTTCTTTGTCTCCTCAATTTGGCAGGCTCCCTGTGTTTGTTTTTGTGTACTAGGTAAAGCTGCTTTTACTTCCTGTCTTAGTAGCATAGCATACATAGAAAAGGCCCCTGTAAATTGTATGGGGCAGAGCCTTAGGTAATTGCCAGGGCAGGACAACCCACTTCACCCCTTTGTGGCTGTGTGGGAGAGGGCTCAGAGAGGAGACAGTGCTGCTTCCTGGATTCTGGCAGTTTGTCTGGTACTTGCCCTGCTTCCAGTCACTTCACTCCCTTCCCATGTATTACTGGTCCCCTTCCACCTGCTGCCCAGGTGGCGAGTCCCTGATCAGATAGGTTTGCACACATTCTAGGGCCATGCTGGCCCTTGAATCAGCAAAAATCCAGCCATTTCTGCAGCCACCCAAAACCCACTAGTTTTTAATGCCAGAGCTAACAGGGATCTATCTTCCCGGTGCCAGAACCCTATTTGTGGGACTGGGATCATTTGCTTCCAAGGTATCCCTTCCACCCATTGTCCTTTCCACTGCCACCTTTGCCTTTCTGCTCTACTCTGCCCTTCTCTGTGACTCTGTCCCTGCTACCCATCTGGATAAATGTGTTTTCTTTAAATCCTTGGTTTTTGGACTTTCATACAGCTTGATTTTCTGACAGTCCTGGGTGTTAATAGTTTTGAGATCTGGTTGTAATTCTTTCTATGGTTGAGCAAGGAGGTGAAACATGTCTACCTATGCCTCCATCTTGACCAGAAGTCTGTATTATAATAATCTTATTTATTCTCAGGACTTGAGCCCTTTGTTTTTTGTCAATGCCTCTGAATGGACATACTCAGCTTATTTCTCCCACACTCACCCTAGTCCTTTAGCGGTTTTACAGTATAATGTCTTACCTATTTTGTGGCATATGTTGGACATAAAAATCACTTAACTTTTCTAGCCCTTAAATTATTTTCCCTCATCTGTTTCTAACTTATTTTTCCTGCCTGATACAGCTTGATTCTTCTGTTTCTGCCTTTAGTTCTTATGGTTCTTTTCACAATTTATGTGTGTGTGTCAGCCTCTGACATATGTTTACTTCTCCCATATTTACATTTGTCACTGACATTGCACAGAATAACTATCTTATTTTCTGTCTTGATTACTGTATTTGCAGTTAGTCTTCGCTATAATTTTTCCTAGTTCATTAAAATTATATTGTTATTTCTCTGACAAGATATGTCACTTGTTACCTCTTATTTATTTTTTATATGAAATTGAAATTCTTCATCATTCAAGGTCTAACATAATAAACCCTAATCTGGTATTTTCAACTTTATTTCTCTCTCTTATGGGAAACTCTTGGTAATTTCCACTTGATCCAATGCACTAACTTTTCTCTAAATATGTAGGATTTGTCATATCTGTACTTTTCATTATGTTCTGTTCTCCCTTCCACAAAATGTATATTTTATGGTTCAGTCTTGAGCTTTCTTCTCCATGAACTATTCCTTGATTACTCCACATCATATCCATAGTTTTCTTTTTCTGTGAATTTCCTTGCTACTTTTGAATTATAACAGACACAGTACTTGGATATGATTATATAATGTAATACCTGATTATACATGGTTTATGCTTAAGGATTCTTTCTGTCAAAGATAAGATCCCCTGTTTCTGTCTTTGTAGTAGTATAAAATTTGTTTAGGTATTTAGTAATTCCATGACCTGTTTGTGGAGCTATACAGGAGAGATTTCTGTTTTCCTCAGTCAAAAAACATGTACTTATAAGTTCCTGTTTAGCCTATGGCTGTATACATTCTGAATGAAGCATTTGGTTTCTATCAAGCACACCACCTGTGATACATGGTATTAATGTAAACTTTTTATGGCTGAGATTTGCCAAATATGGGAACAATCCTTAACACTTGTTAAAATATAAAGAGTGATTCTAGGGGATGTAAAGTTTTGTTTACAGGATAAATTCCATATATGTTAGTGTTGGTGGTAATGGACTCAAAGCAGAAAAAGATTTTGGAGCCTAGATTTAACATTGTTCTACCATATTTGGATGAGGATAAAGTGATATAAGTCAAATATAGCTCTAAACTTATAAGAGAAGTGAAAGTTAAGAAATGATCTAGAACCAGAATGAGCAATCTCACCTGGAGTTAAGGGAATGTTACTGTATTGGGAAAGGACTTGAATAGTCTTTCTTTAAACCTGAAAAAATAAGTCAGCAATTGAAAAGAGGAATAGTTATAATTGATGGTCATGAGAGTTTTTTAATTGAACAATTCTGAAAAAATTGGTAGTAACAGCAATCTGAATACACCAGTGAATATAACCCTAGCCTGTTTTAAATTTCCTGTTGTGTTTTTCTAGTTTTTTGTCACAAGAGAAAATTATTCTTATCTATATAGAGGATTAGACCTACAATATGGGATAGTTTTTCTAAACACTGGGAAATTGATTGGTGCTTGGAATTATTAATTTACCATTGATGGCTACAAGGATGGGGATGTTAGAACAACTGGAAGTTTTTACCTTGCAATCTAGAGATGATATAGAAAAATATAGGCTCTGTTCTGTGTCCTCCAGAGGTAATCCTTCCTCTAATATTTTCTCTGAATAAGCTTTTCCATTAATCTTGTCCATCCTATTTAAAGATTAATGCCCTTGAGAGGTTCACTTCATTGCCTCTGAATCTGCCTATCCAAACATCAATCCCTCTCCCTCCATTTTTGTCTCCTCTTCACTGCTTCTTGTGTTCAGTCAACTTCATGTATGCATTTCTGTTGCAAAGTGGAAAAGTTAATAGCATTCATTTCTTATTTTTTTTATTCTTTTCCACACTGAAGCAGAGGTGTTTATTTAGCTTCTATGTCCGAGGAAGGGAGTAATTTGTCTGAGATCTTGTTTGGCCTCATATAATAGACACTAATTCAAGTCCTTTTCATAGCAAATGTATGAAGAGTCACAAGTTGTTAAATTTTTTTCTAGAACAAAACTGGAGTGCCGAAGATGTTTTAGTGAAATTTAAAGAATGCCAAGATAAGTATTCTAGATCAGTTGTACTCATCAGTCACAAAAAACTGATTAAGAAGAATATTAATGCATATGACAGGACATTTACTTTAAGCAAAAACCCTATAAATTCAAAAAATCTAATTCCTGAATATAACAGTCATGGAAAGATTTTAAAAAATGTATCAGAATTAATCATAAGTAATCTAAATCCTGCAAGAAAGAGTCATAATGAGTATAATGAGAAATCACTCTTCAATAGTAAACCAGAGACAGCTCACCGTGAAGTCAATACCCATAATCAACATGGTAAAGATATCAGTCATAATGAAGTGCTGGTGCAATATCATAAGATGGAAACTCCACTACAGTCATTTGGATATAATGACTGTGAAAAATTATGGCTCAAAAAGGGAGGATTACTTACACATCATAGAGCTTACAGAAATGCAAATCCATCTGAACATAATAAAAGGAGAAGAGCAACCAATATTGAAAAAAAACATATATGCACTGAATGTGGGAAGTCCTTCTGCAGAAAGTCAGTATTGATTCTGCATCAGGGAATTCACACAGAGGAAAAACCTTATGAATGCCATCAATGTGGAAATTCATTTAGAAGGAAATCATATCTCATTGATCATCAAAGAACTCACACAGGAGAGAAACCCTTTATTTGTAATGAATGTGGTAAGTCGTTCCGCCTAAAGACAGCCCTCACTGATCATCAGAGAACACATACAGGGGAGAAATCATACGAATGTTCACAATGTAGGAATGCCTTCAGATTGAAGTCACACCTCATTCGTCATCAGAGAACTCATACAGGAGAGAAACCATATGAGTGTAATGACTGTGGAAAGTCTTTCCGCCAGAAGACAACACTCTCTCTACATCGGAGAATTCATACAGGAGAAAAGCCCTATATTTGTATAGAATGTGGGAAGTCCTTTCACCAGAAAGCAAATCTTACTGTACATCAGAGAACTCATACAGGGGAAAAGCCCTATATTTGTAATGAATGTGGGAAGTCCTTCTCCCAGAAGACAACGCTTGCTCTTCATGAGAAAACTCATAATAAGGAGAAACCCTATATTTGTAATGAATGTGGTAAGTCTTTCCGCCAGAAGACAACCCTCATAGCACATCAGAGAACACATACTGGGGAAAAATCTTATGAATGTCCTTACTGTGGAAAGGCCTTTAGAATGAAGTCGTATCTCATTGATCATCACAGAACTCACACAGGAGAGAAACCATATGAATGTAATGAATGTGGAAAATCCTTCAGTCAAAAGACAAATCTCAATCTACATCAGAGAATTCATACAGGGGAAAAACCCTATATTTGTAATGAATGTGGGAAGTCCTTTCGCCAGAAAGCAACCCTCACTGTACATCAGAAAATACATACAGGTCAGAAATCCTATGAATGTTCTCAGTGTGGGAAAGCCTTTAGCAGGAAGTCATATCTCATTCATCATCAAAGAACTCATACCGGAGAGAAACCGTACAAATGTAATGAATGTGGGAAGTGCTTCCGCCAGAAGACAAATCTCATTGTACATCAGAGAACTCACACAGGGGAGAAACCCTATATTTGTAATGAGTGTGGTAAATCCTTTAGTTATAAGAGAAACCTCATTGTCCATCAGAGAACTCACAAAGGAGAAAACATGGACATGCAATAAATGGTGTGATTTCTTTGTGAAGCCTTCCTTCCAAAGTTATTACAAAACTTTAGTTTTTTTAAAAGCATGCTAATAAGGTAATTTTAATCACAAATGTAATAATAGTTAATAATTTAAAGTACCATACAACATAACTGTTTTACTGTTTAATAGTATGAAAATGGATATGATCATTATTACTGAACTCTATGAGCAATGAATTTATTTTTTAATTTTTTTAAGTTCTACTGACTCAGTTTATTTTTAAAAAACTTATACATGGAGAGGCAAAATAAAATAATGGTTATAGACCATTTCCATAAGAGAAACGAAATATGAACTGTATTTCTCATTGCACCCAGCAAAGTGAAAAGTAGTTGTTACTTCCTCTAAGTTTGTCACCTTCCTGCCTTCTAACACCATGGAATAGTTTTTGCATGTCTTTATGTATTTTTATCCTACATCATGAATTCTTTGTGTCTGTTTTCATCCAACATTCTGAAATTCATACATTATTGTATGAGCAGCAGTGCTTTTATATTCACTTTGTATACTATTTAATTTTAAGACTATACCATTGTTTATCATCTTGATAGTCATTTGTATTTTTTATAATTTTGTGCTGTAATGAAGATACTGCTATGAATATCCTTGTATATTTTTTTGTGTGTATTTCTGTTGATTTTTTGCTAAGACTGAAATTACTCTACCCAAGTGTATATTTAAGCTTTTTCAGCTTATGATAGATACTGCCAAGCATCTCACAGATTTTCCAATGTGAGATGATTCACTTTGAAAAGTAAAAACCTGATTTCAATCAATATGGAGAAAGGTCTTTAACAATCATTCAATTGGAGAATTCCTATTAAAAACAAATCCTTATGATGTCATTATTGTGACAATGTTAGTTGTGAATATATGAATGTCAGTAGTATAAAAGATCTTTAGCGGTGCCTGAAACCTTACACAGTGAGGGAATCCTGTAATTGTCATGATTATAGATAGGGGCAATGTTAGCCCTAGTTTACATCTTACTCAACATCGAAGATTCATGTTAGAGAAAGGGGGGTAAGAAGGGACACAGTGAGTAAGATTTTTAAGCATAGTAGTCACAGCAGACAGAGTTATGAAAAATGATATAATATAATAAGCATGTGTGAAATAAGCCTGTTATAGCTTGGTTTATCTTACAGGCCTGTGGTTCTCTAGAATTTCCAAATGAAAACTCACTGAAGAAGTTTTGATCTTTGAGAACTGGAGATCTGCTAAGCCAATAGCATCTGTATCATCTTTTCAGTGAAAATAGTAAGCTCAGCAGTAACTTGGATAGTGTAACTAAATGCCCTTCTTGAGGAGGTTGGTTTTAACCCATATTTACTACATACAATTATTGTAATAAAATTTTGTAGAAATTAGAGCCCTGGGTGGTGGAGCTCAGTGGATTGAGTTCAGGCTAAGAGTTGCCGGTTCAATCCCCAATCAGGGCACTTGTCTGGGTTGCAGGTCAGGTCCCCAGTGGGGGCCGCATGAGAGGCAACCACATTGATGTTTCTCTCCTTCTCTTTCTCCCTCCCTTTCCCTCTCTCTAAAAATGAATTTAAAAAGCCCTTAAAAAATAAAATTTTGTAGAAATTAAAATAAGTAAAGGGTTCCCCCCCCAAAAAAAAAGTAGAACTGTAAATTTGCTCTAAATAAGCAGAAAAATCATTGATAGCTCAAGTACCTGGCAAAATAATGTTTAATAAGCCCTCTGGACTATAGAAAGGGGCAGCAATTACCAGTGGATAGTAAATGGAAACATGTTGTCAGTCCTGGTCTTGCACATAATTTCAGAGCACAAAAGAACAATGAGTGATGAGAAAAATCAGACATGATAAAAATTAGGCTTGGACATAAGAGACATAATGCCTTTTCTGACTTGAGAGAACTTTGTGATATTTAGCTTTAACTAATAATCACTATGCTTAGACACTTTTTAAAAGAGTGCATGCAGGGTGAACATATAGTAAAATAACTACAACAAGTAAGTAAGACAACAGGTTCTATATTCCAAAATATGAAAACCTAGGAATTATTTCATGTGAATAAACCTATTTTTAGATGAGTAAATACTATTATATGCTAACAGTGGTGACTACTAACAAAAGAACTGTGCTCGTGACTATGGATGCAAGCCTTCCTCTTTTACCTGGTTATGTAGTGAGTGGGAACTGCATCTATTCCAGCCTCAACCCATGAAAAACATTGGGAATGTGTGTATCACTTTCTCTTGAACATTCTGTTCCTTGTTTTTGCTCTCCTTGGTACTTCCATGGTTGTCCCAAAAGTGTAAGTTTTCTGGCATCCCTACATGCACTATTTTTCTTCCTGATTTACTGATTATATCATGAAAATAGCCGTGTTTTGTTTGTAGTAGACAATGTATGCATATGCTACTTTATTTTTATACATAAGACATTATATTCATGTTTTGTAAGTGTTGTGTATGAGGTACTAGTATGTATGGTGTGCTAATGGGTAGTGTTTAAATGACTAAACTTAAAAGTACAGTTGTAGACTCACAGATGACTGGGCTGTTTTCTTACCTAAGAGAGCTGTTTATTATAGGAAGGTCTGTACACAAATCTTAAAAGTATTTCTATACCAATCCTTGGGTGTCTCTCCATGTTTATGCTCTTAGCTATTTCCCAAGATTTTAACTTCTACTCTCCTATCATAGTTACGATAGCCACCAAAATGCAGGAGTATATATCACTAACAGGAAGGGAGGAGATGGGGTGTTATTAGAAGAGACATATTGCTACTGAATTCATTCTAACAAAAATTTTTAAATTGAAGACAGTCACACATCCTGGGCAGACAGAAAATGGCATAAACCTGTTTTTATATTTTGTATTTACATTATTTCCCAAATCCTTTATTAAGCCCTCTCATACAAATCTCTGAAACCATATATTGTAGGAACCATTTTGTTTCAGTCTGGCAGATGTGACTTAGCCCTGTATGGAAAACCTACAGGAGGAAAGTGGTGGGCAGGAGCCAGACCCTCAAACTGGGTTTTCCCATGGGAATCAGGCCTAGAAATGCATTCATACTGTTATGGCTTGTTCTTGCCCACCCTGGTCTGAACTTCCTCACCCTGGTCTGAAACAGTAGATGTTTATTGCCTATCTTCAAGGTAGTTTCCAAAGCCTGTGTGAATTTTCCCAAGGACAGAGCTAATCAGCTTGCCACCTTTCCCTTCTGCATTTGTTATTTTCATTTCTTTGATTGTACCTAAAATGTAGACAATAATATTCTATAGATAATAAATCCTTCTTTGGTGTAAGACCTGAGAAAAACAATAAAAGTTTGTCCAGGCAAGGGTCAGTGCACTCTCCCCTCAAGAGAGTGGCCAAGGCACTCTCCCCTTGAGAGAAGTGGCTGCAGGACTCTCATCTTAAGAGAGTACCATACCATCCCTTTTTCTCCACAGGACTGCTGTAGTCTGTGCATGTTTTCATCTTCAGCCACAACATGCAGACTCTGCTGGCCAAAGTCTGACACTATATATATCAGTTGGCTGAGGGGGAAAGGAGCAATGAAAAGACACTCTGCAAAAGTTCAGCTATAAAATTTTATCCTATACCCCTGGTCAGTATGGCTAGGTTGGAGTGTGATCCTGTAGACCAGGAGTATCCAAACTTTTGGCATCTCAGGGCCACACTGGAAGAAGAGTTGTCTTCAGGTACATATTAAATACCTTGCAACATGTAATCACAAAAAAATCTCATAATGGCCCTGGCTGGTGTAGCTCAGTGGATGAGCACAGGCCTGCAAACTGGAGGGTCATCAGTTCAATTCCCAGTCAGGGCATGTGCCTATGTTGTGGGTTCAATCCCAGTTGGGGCACATGTGAGGGGCAACTGATCGAGATTTCTGTGTCACATCAAATGTTTCTCTACTTCTCTCCCTCCGTTTCCCTCTCAGAAAATAAGCATGTCCTCAGGTGAGGATTAAAAAGGAATTATCCTACTTTAAGTGCCCCTTTAAAAAATTCAAAGAAGTGGCAGATAGGAGATTTTCTATGTGATTTATTTTTTAAGTTTTAGCTTTTACATTTAAAACTAAGTACATCTAATTTTATAAATATATACCACTTTTAGAAATATACACCACAATATTTTTAGAAATATGCCACAGTTTGTAGATTTAACTACTAAACTTATGGTGATTTCTTATGGCAGCCACAGAAAACTAATACATATTTTGGTACTAGGAAATGGGGTTTGCTGAAACAAATACCTAAAAATGTGGAAGTGCTTTTGAGTATTGGTAATGGGCAGAGGCTGGATTTTAAGCCACATAATACTAAAGGCCTAGATTGCCTTTAAAAGACTGTTTGGTTTATGAATGTTAGAGGCACCCCCAGTGCAATTTTAGGAGGAAGAGAAAAGCAAGATAGAAAAAGCTTATGTATATAATGAAGAGAATGTTTGTAGAAATATTAACATTTAATGGCAATTCTAGATAGAACTTAGAAGGAAATGAGGAAACTTGTTAGAAATTGGAGGAAAGACAGTGCTTGTTACACAGTAGCAGGAAATTCAACTGAATCTCTGTGCTACAGTTGTGTGAAAAGTTGTGTGATAATGGACTGCAGGTATATGGCCACCATAATGAGGTGTCTTAAGACTGAAGAATGATATAAGCGACTTCATAGAATATAATTAATTTATTGTTATAGGGTAATTTACTTACAGGGGTGTAGGATCAAGACAGACAAATGACCCAGCACTCTTCACTAACAGACTCCTAATACGGTACTTTTTTATTATAGCATAACTCAGGTACAAGTGATTGACCAGACAAAGGGGCTAAGAATGCACTATGCATCAGGGGTCATATCTCCTGGTAGTTTTGTAATGGATGATTGTTTATAATTGATACTATCACCAGTTTGATAGTTATCTCAGTTGTCATGCTATTCTGGCTGTTAACGAAAAAAAAAATATGGCTATGTTGTATAAGTTTAGGGAACACAGATAATCTTCAACTGGAAGACTTTGGTATGCTTGCTAAGGACAATAGGATTGGTTAACAGTCACAGCATGAAATCCAAAGCACAAAGGTAGAGTTGTTGTTTTTTTTTTGTCTACAGCCACATCTACACAGAAAAGCAAACTTCTAAGTGAGAAACTTGGATATTTAGCGGAAGGGATTTCTAAAGAAAATGTTGAAGGTGGAGCCAGGTATTGTGCTGCTTATAGTAAAATGTGAGAGAAATTGAGGAAGGAACTGTTAGCAAAAAGGAAACAAAACTTGATCATTTGGGAAATTTTCAGCCTATCTTAAACTGTAAAGGATACCAAAATTAGGAGATTCCATGTGGGAAAAGCTTGCTCTAGAGAGCGTATAGACAACCTTCTTCTGAAGCATTGAGGCGTGTGACTCAAATCCAATCAAATATTTCAGTGGAAACACTAGAAATAGGCTTATGCAACCAAAAATGACCTGTGGAGAATCCTCTTGTCTAATTGTGTGGATTCCTGTGACAAACACAGGAGACCCACGAAGTCTTTCTGAATGTTAGATAAGCAGACTGAATGGCTTGGGCTGAAATGGACAGAGACAGGAAATAGACTGATAGAAATAACTGACTGCAAACCTGTGCTACCCTTCAGGAAAAAGGAAGAATGGCTGGACACAGAGGCAGAGGCCTGAGGAGAGCTATGGATCTTGAAAGCTGAGATGCAACTAGAGGGTAGAGCCTCAAGCCACAGCCTGACAATGAATGGAATTTGTTCTGTTGGATTTTGAACTTGCTAGGGACCAATTTTTGTGTGCTTATTGGCCATCCATATAATCACTTTGGTGAAATGTCTGTTTATATATTTTGTCCATTGGTGGTATTTACTGTTAAATGTTGGAGTTTTTCATATATTTTAGATATTAATACTTAATCAGATGTATGACTTGCAAGAATTTTCCCCTGTTGGATAACCTGTATTTTTATCCTCTTAACTAGATCTTTCACAAGCAAAAGATTTTCATTTTGATGTGGTCCTATTTATCAAATTTCTCCTTTGTGAGTTATGATTTTGGTGTCAGCTCTAAAAATCTCTTTGCCTGGCTCTAAATCCCCAAATTTTTTCTTTGCATTTTTTTCTAAACATTTGATGGTTTTATGTTTTTACCTGTTAGTCTATGATCCATTTTTACTTCATTTGTGTTATATGATTATGACTATATGTGATATGACTGAGTAATGTTATTTGAGTTAAAAGCATATGAGTTAGGTAATTGGTAGAAATGAGCAAGAAATAGAGGTGGTGGGACCCAGGTGATCTGATCCAAGTGCCTTTATTTGATGCTGCGCTAAGGTAGGCTGAGTCAGGGTCAACTTCAGCACTGGGAGAAGGCCGGAGTGGGGGTTTTAAAAGAAAGGCTTGGGGTTTGTGAGGGGATAAGGGAGGGGTTAGTCTCTTGTTCATCCAGGCAGGTGCCTCAGGGTTCTAGGATGTGAGCCTAGACAATGGGTTAGGTAAAGGGCTGGGCTGTTCCCAGGTACAGAAGAGTCACTCTGGCCACCAACTATTGTGGCTGGTGCCACGTGTCTATTGTGCTCAAGTGGGAGAGTTTCGATTAAGCTGTGGGCTACCAAGTGAGTCAGGACAACTGAGTCATAGGCAGTCCTAAGGGTTGGAAACTGGCCTGACTGGGTCATTAATCTGGTGGGTTGGGGGTCTGGCCTGACCCTTTCAGTAATGATTATGTTTTATTTTTCCTCATGAATATGCCCATTCATTGTTTCAGCACCATTGTTTCAGCACCATTCATTGAACATTTTTTACACCTTTGTAAAAAGTCAGTTGGGCATACTTATGTGAATCTTTTTTGGGGTTCTTTATTTTGTTTCATTGACCTATGGACTGAATCTCTGCCAATACCACACAATCTTTGTTATTGTAGCTGTACAATAAGTGTTGAACTGGGTAGAGTAATTCCTTCCACTTTATTCTTTATAAAAATTACTTTGCCTAATTCAGTTTTTATGTCTTTTCATATAAATTTTAGAGTAATATGGTGTATATTTGTTATGGAAAATCACTTACTCACACTTGGAAGATGGCGGAATCACGAGTTTATTACATGCACGGGCTCAGACGGGAGAGAGACCCCAAATCCTGAGCCCCGGACTGGGTTTCTCCAGGGTTTATAAAGCAAGCAGCAAGCCGTTTACAGAGGCAGAGGGGCTGGTTATCAATCAGGATGCGGTTGTAACGGTTACATGTCAGCAGGGCGAGGTAGTACATTCTGTTTTATAAGATCTTCCCTCAGTGCTCTGCATTTTTATAATTACTGCATATTTACTATGGTAGACAAAGTAGGGGCCCTACAATTTATCCACATACTAATGCTTGCAATCTATGAATCTCTGTGTTACATGGCAAGGGAAATTGAGTTTGCAGATGGAATCAAGGTTGCTAAATATGTTTACATGTAATCATTCTGGATTAAAGTAGTCAGGTGGGCACAATGTAATACCAAAGGTCTTTAAAATAGAAGGAGGAGGTAAAAGAGGTCAGAATGATGAATTGTGGGAATTCTGCCTGTCCGTGGCCTGGTTTGAAAATGAATATAGAGGGCCATGAGCCAAAGAATCCAGGCAGACAGCCTCTAGAAGCTGGAAATGGCAATAATACAAATAATAAAAATAGTAATAATAAGGAAAAGAAGCAGCAGCCCTGGTTGGTGTGGCTCAGTGGATTGAGTGCTGGCCTGGGAACCAAAGGGTCGCTGGTTCAATTCCCAGTCAAGGCACATGCCTGGACCCCCAGTAGGGGGGATGTGAGAGGCAACTACATGTTGATGTTTCTCTTTCTCCCTCCTTTCCCCCTCTCTAAAAGGAAACAAAATATTGTTTAAAAAAAGAAGGACAAGGAGAATAAAGGGAAAAAAAGAAGGCCCTCGTGAGCCTCCAGAAGGAAATGGAGTCATGCTGCTTACACTTGCTTTTAGCATAGGAGATCCATGTTGGACTTCTAACATAAAGAACTGTAAGATAACTTATGTTGCTTTAAACCATTTATTAACAGCAGTAATAATATTCTATAAAAATTCTTCCTGGGATTTTTTATAAGAATTGCAGTAAACCTGTATATCAATGTGGAGAGAATTTATATCTTCACTATGTTTAGTCTTCCAATCCATAAGTATAGTGTGTCTATATATTTTAAATCTTTTATTTCTTTCATCAGTGTTGTATAGTTTACAGCATACAAATCCTATATGTTTTGAGATTTACACCTATGCATTTTTAATTGATTATAAATAATATGTATTTTTAATTTCAGTGTTCACATGTCAATTGCTAGTATAGAGAAATACACTGATTTTTTTATTTTCTACCTTGTGACTTTTCTGGACTCACTTACTGGTTTTCAGATTTTTGTAATGACTCACTGACATTTTCTACATAGGCAGCCATGTCATCTATAAATAAGAACAGTTTTATTTCCTATCTATTTGCCTCTTATAGCTTTTACTTACTGCACACACAAGAACTTCAAGCACTGTGTTAAATAAGAGTGGTGAAAGCAGAAATCCTTTCTTCTTGGTCTTCAGGGGAAGGATTTACTATTATACTATTAAGTATAATATTTACTGTAAGTTTTTTCTAGATATTTATTATCAATTGAAGTTTCTCTATTACTATTTTTCTGAGTTTTTATAATGAATGGTTGTTGAATTTTGTCAAATGGTAATTCTGCATCAATATGATTATGTGAGTGTTTTCTTCTTCAGTTTGTTCAAATGGTAGGTTATAGCAATTAATTTAAAATATTGAACCAACATTGAATCCCTGGACTACATTTGGTGATGTAAAATACTTTTTATATATTGCTGAATTCTATTTATTACTGTTTAATTAAGGATTTTTTTATCTATGCTCATGAAGTATATTGGACTATATATTCTTTTATACAGTATATTTTTTATCTTTATTGAGGTATAATTAACATTATATAAGTTTCACTTATACAACATAATGATTTGATATTTGTATATATCACAAAATGATCATCACACTAAGTCTAGTTAAACATCCATTACCTCATTTTGTTTTCTTTTTCCACTACTCCCATCTACTCCTGCCATCCCCACCTCCCACCCTCAAACCTACCCCCATTTGGTTTTGTCTATGTGTCCTCTATACATGTTCCTTGATGACCCTTCTTCCTTTTTTTTTGTCTGCCTTTAGTATCGAGGTAATACTAGCAATCTGTTTTCTGGAAGAGATTGTGTTCTTTAAGCATTTTGTAGAATTCTTCAGTGAAATTATCTGACACTGGAGATATGGCTTTTGGGAAGATTTTAATTACAGATTTAATTTCCTAAATAGTTTTTAGCTATTTACATTATCTCTTTCATATTGGGTGTGTTCTGGTAGTTTTGTGATTCAAGTGAGTAGTCCATTTCATCTAAATGGTGAAATTTATGTGTGTAAAGTTATTTGTAGTATTCCTTTATCGTCCTTTCATTATTTGCGTGGTGCTGATTTCCTTGTCAAGTTTTTCTAGAGGTTCTTCATTTTTACTCCCCTCTATTGATCTTGTCAAGGAACCAGCTATTTATTTCATTGACTTTTTCTATTGTTATTGTTTTCAATTTCATTGATTTTGTTATTTGTTTTCTTTCTTCCACTTGTTTTGCATTATTTTGCTCTTCTTTTTTAGGTCCTGTAGCAGGAGTTTAGATTATAAATTGAAGAATTTACACATTTTCTAATATATACACTTAATGCTATAAATTTCCCTGTTACCCCTAATTTAGTAGCCTCTTAAAAGCTTTGATACTGAAACTGGAAAAGACACTGGCATTCGGGCTGCCTGTCACTACCAAACCCAATAAGCAATGACAGTGATTGAGTCTTTATGGGCACTTCTCAGATGGCCAGCGATCTGAGAAGATGGTGGGTTCATACTCTAACAGACCATTTTGTCTTCTCTTTCTAGGCCTGACTTTTTATAACAGGGAATAAACAAGGTGCAGTGAGGGCTTTGAGATTCAGGGAGGATTAGGTGAAAGAAGCTGCAATATTCCTGTCCTGGGCAGTTAGCTGTTTCCATGGGATGGTGGTCATCTGTTTCTCTCTGGAACACAAAGGCCCAGATGCCTCCAGTTGTCCCCAGGTGGTAATCTTTAGCAGTGCCCCAGGAGGTCAGCTGTTTTCCCAGGAGCCAGGATGGGCCTTATCTGTAGTTTCTGAAACAAAAGCTTTAACATACACATTACTTTCCAGGCTTATAACTTTACCTTAAGCTAAAATTTTCCAACTCTTGAGTCCTCTATCATTCCCCACTGTTAGTATTAAACTATCTAATTTCTATGAGATCAGAACTTAGCATTGGACTGTCTGGTGGAGGTTTAGGAATATACTTAATTGCAGACCTACATAAGGAGGCACATTGTATGCCATAACAAGCTATGATACTGAAGAAAATGACAAGGATAAAAACAATAAATGTCTCTCAAAGACCAGGTATATTAGGCAGCCAGGAGGTTAATTTAGACAAGTCAATACCAAAGAATCCCTCTCTCTGTTTTATATTGGACACTACATCATTTACTTGCTTTACTTTATGTTCTATGAGCTGTGAACTATCAGCTAAAACAGCAGAGTCCTTTAAATTTTTCACATCCTTGATTATGCCTTTAAAAAAGGTGGTCTGTAACTGCACAATTTTCCAGTACTGCTTCTCTGACTTGTCCTAGTTCTTGACTAATGGCACTGATGGCTTGCAAGTTGGCATTCAAAGCTTTCACCATAGTGCAGGCTAATCTGCTTATTTCTACATTCAAGTAGGTTATCATGGCTGGCATTACAAATATAGTTAAAGACACATACTCAGCAGGGCTAAAAAGGTGTAAGTCATGATACAGTTGGGTGTAAGGGAGAGATCCTGTCTAACCCGGGTCAAGTGGGGCCTCTGAGGCATAAACACTGTCAGTCTTCCCAGAGAGCACGGTCCCCCAGAGCTGTTTGCTGGAACATAGGAATAGACTGTCATTCCACATGTCAGAAACCATCCTGTTGGCAGTTTAACATGGGCATAAGCATAAGATACGTCAGTGGTGGTGGTGCAGTTCATCTTCACACCTGCTGAGAACACAAGACAGTTTTAGTACAGTTGACAAAAGTTGCGCACTCTCTAGCTGGGGCTACATTAGCAACTTTCAATTAAAACATTTCCCTGTCCTTTATAGTCACCACTGGTTCCCAATTATAAATATCAGAGTAGGTCATTTTCTTTTCGATATGCTTAAACACAGTATAATTTCTAAGGTTTTCCAAAGGAGTAGACACCTACAAGACATGAAGTGAAAGTCTGTTCAACATAAGTTCTTCCTACAAAGCAAAAGTCAGCAATATTCAGAACAATTTTTGCTAAATATGCCCAGATATTTTCATCATGTTTGAAAGGAATAAGTCCATAATTCCTTATCCATAACAAGGGGTTAAACAAGAGGTAAAGAAAAGAATATAAGTCATTGTTTTCTAAAAATGACTTTCAGATCTTTCCCCAGTGCTTTCTTTATTCTGGTGTAATGAGTCAAAGGTTTTATTTCATCCAGCTTCACCATGGTGGGGGTGGTGAGGAGTGTGTCCCAAGGTCCAGTCCATTTTCCTCCTAGTTGGCTTTATGGAGATGCTGTCACCCAAATCTTGAGTAGCACTTTGTCTGCAGGCTTAAAGGAATCCAGCAAACCTGTGAGAGAGAAGTCTCTAATACAAGCAAGGTCAGTCATCACAGCTAAGGTCTGACTTAAATGTTGCACATTTTCTTTACCTTCAGTTTTTTTTATCTATATACATATCTCCCACCCCAACTGTGACCTGAAATGGCCACCTGTACACAATTTCATAGGGACTCAACTGAATCCTGCTTCGAGGAGCCACCCTTATCCTGAGCAGGGCAATGTGCAAAGCTTGATCCCAATGGAGATGAGTTTCTTGATGCAGCTTGGCTATATTTTTCTTCAAGGTGTGATTCATCTTCTCTACCTTCCCAGAAGCCTGATGTCTCTATGCCATGTGGAGTCTCCACTTGATTCCTAAAATTTGCTAACTTCCTGTGTAATTTCTGAAATAAAAGCAGGTCCGTTATCATTCTGGATGCTGCCAGGGAGACCAAAGTGAGGGATTATTTCCTTCAGTAAAGCTTTCACTGCCTCCAAGGATTTCTCCATTCTAGTAGGATATGCTTCTATCCATCCTGGAACAGATGTCAACAAAGACTAACAAATATTTCCACTCTCAGACCCTTGGCATCTGAGTAAAGTCTATTTGCCATTCCTCAAGTGGACACTGCCCTTGGCATTGCTTTCTTTTTTTCCTTTGATAGGGTTCTGTTTTGGGGTTGTTCTTCCAGCACATGACACATCTAACAATTACTTTTCTTATGGCTTTAGAAATTCCAAGACCTGTGAGCCACAGTTTGACATAGGTGGTTAATGAGTCTCTTCCACAGTGTGTGCCTCATGCAAATGCTTCATGACTGGATCTACTAAATATTCAGGAAAACAATATAGCTCCTTTCTTACTCTTTTTCCATCCACTATGAGGACCTTCTTCATCAAAACCCCAGCCCTTAGCTTTCTCTAAGTCTGCAGTAGAATATTCAGGGTCAAATCATGACAAGTCCAGGACAGGCACCAAGGGTATCATAAACATTCCTTTAGCAGCCTCTTTTGCTGCCCATTCAGCCCAGTTGCTTTCTCTAGCAACTGCAGTGTCCTCTTTCTGATGCCCTGGGCAGTGCATAACTGCCACCTGGAAAGGTACCTGAATAGCCCTTAATAATTTTTAAATTTCTGCTGTGTGCTTAATTTTCTTTTTATTGGAGGTTAATAGTCCTCTTTCCTTCCAGATTTAACCATGTGCATGCAAAATCAAGAAAGTGTACCTTGAGTCAGTGTACACATTCACTCTCTTTTCCTGCAACAATTCCAGTGCCCTCGTCAGTGTGATCAGGTCAGCTTTCTGAGCAGAGGTTCCTGGTGGCAAGGCCTTGGCCTCCACTACTCCTTCAAGAGTCACAACTGCATACTCAGCCTTTCTGCTTCCTTTGTCCATATAACTGCTTCCATCTGTATAGAGAGTCCAGTCTGCTTCTTCTAAAGGATGGTCCTGTAAATCAATTCTGCTAGAATACACTTCATCAGTTATCTCAGCATAGTCATGTATTAGCGCAGCCAAGTCAGGCTCCTGAAGAAGAGAGGCAGGATTTAACTTACAGTTTTGAGGGAGACATTGGGATTGTTAAGAAGAATGGCTTGGTACTTTCCCATTCTTCCAGCAGTGAGCCACATATTTCCCTTTTGATACAGCAGGCTCAACACTTGCTAGGACACATAACTGATATAGGTTGTCCCAAGGAAAACTTTTCTGCTTCCTGCAAGAGCTCTCAGGTGGCTGGCAGTCTTTTCTTTTTTTACCTGCAATCTCCTGGGTAAGGATTTTTAATTCATTTTTTAAAAAATACACTTTATTGATTACGCTATTACAGTTGTGCCATTACCCACCCTTCATCCTCTCCACCTTGCACACCCTCTCCCACCCACATTCCCCCCCCTTTAGTTCTTGTCAATGTGTCATAAGTTCTTTAGCTTCTACCTTTCCCATACTTCTCTTGCTCTCCCCCGTCTATCTTCTGCCTACAGTCTGTGCTACTTATTCACCATACCTTTTCCCCCTCTCTTCTCCTCCCACTCCCTTGTTGCTAACCCTCCATGTGATCTCTGTTTCTGTGGTTCTGTTCCTGTTCTACTTATGTGCTTAGTTTGTTTCTGTTTTAGGTGTGGTTGTTAATAAGTGTGAATTTGCTGTCATTTTACTATACATGATTTTTATCTTCTTTTTCTTAGATAAGTCCCTTTTATATTTCATAAAATAAGGGCTTGGTGATGATGAACTCCTTGAACTTGACCTTATCTAAGAAGCACTTGATCTGCCCTTCCATTCTAAATGAAAGCTTTGCTGGATTGAGTAATCTTAGATATAGGTCCTTGTCTTTCCTGACTTGGAATACTTCTTTCCAGCCCCTTCTTGCCTGTAAGGTCTCTTTTGAGAAATCAGCTGACAGTCTGATGGGAACTCCTTTGTAGGTTACTGTGTCCTTATCTCTTGCTGCTTCTAGGATTCTCTCCTTCATTTTTACCTTGGCTAATGTAATTCTGATGTGCCTGGGTGTGTTCCTCCTTGGGTCCAACCTCTTTGGGACTCTGAACTTCCTGGACTTCCTGGAAGTCTATTTCCTTTGCCAGATTAGGGAAGTTCTCCTTTATTATTTGTTCAAATAACTTTTCCACTTGTTGCTCTTCCTCTTCCCCTTCTGGTACCCCTATAATTCGGATGTTGGAATGTTTAAAGATGTCCTGGAGGTTCCTAAGCCTCTCCTCAGTTTTTTGAATTCTTGTTTCTTCATTCTTTTCTGTTTGGTTGTTTCTTTCTTCCTTCTGGTCCACTCCATTGATTTGAGTCCCAGTTTCCTTCCCATGACTATTGGTTCCCTGTGCATTTTCCTGCATTTCACTTACTGTAGCCTTCATTTTTTCATCTAATTTGCAACCAAATTCAACCAATTCTGTGAGCCTCCTGATCACCAGTGCTTTCAACTGTGCATCTGATAGGTTGGCTATCTCTTCATTGCGTAGTTGTATTTGCTGTGGAACATTGATCTGTTCTTCTGTTTGGGCCTTTTTTTTTTGGTCTCGTTGTGCCTGTCACGTATGAGGAGCAGAAACTTAGGTGTTCACCAGGGCAGAGCAACCCAGTCACTGGGTTGTGACACAGTGTGTGGGGGCAGGGTCCAAGAGGGGACAATGGCACTTGCTCCACTCTGTGTCAGACTTCAGTCCCTTCCACCACTTCCCTCAAGCAAACTGGGCCTTTCTGGTGCTAATTCCTGTGTGGGTGGGCCTGTGCATGTTCTAGGACCCCAGGGGTCTTTCCTGCAAACTCTCCTTTGAGTCTGGGAGTCTCTCCTTGTGCCCCAACCCCCACAGGTGTTTTCAATCAGTGCCCTGAGGCTCTATTTCCTGGTGCTGGGTCCCTGGGTTCCCTGCAGTGCCTTGCTTCACAATTGCCACCTTGCTGGGTCTGCCAGTTGCCACCCTGTGCCTGGGGTCCGCCAGCCACTGTCTGCGCTCCCAGGGTCTTCCCGCTGCGGCCTTGTGCACCCGTGCCCAGGATGCCTTACGCACCTGGTGCCACTGCTCTTTGTGCCACGACCCCACTCTTCCTGGCTTCCCAAGTCTGCCCCTCCTACCCATCTGGATGAACATGTCTATTTTAACTCCTTGGTTGTCTGGCTTTCATGCAGTTCAGTTTTCTGTCAGTTCTGGTTTTTATTCTGTTTCTAAATTGTTGTTATCCCTATCTTGGTTGTGTGAGGAGGCACAGTGTGTCTACATATGCCTCCATCTTGGCCAAAAATCCGAGTGGCTGCCACTCTTAAGCAGGCTGGCCACCCCGGGACAGTGTGATTTAATTTTTTTTGACAATTATGTGATGGGATGCAAATGTCACTAAGCATTTGGGTGAGGAATCCTGGGGCAATGCCCCATCTCTCACACACATATTATCGAAAGTGCTTCAGTAGGTTTGAAAGCCCCAAGGCCAGTGCACCCTCAGGGACTCAAAAGCCTTAGTGCACTCCTTTGTCCACTCTAAAGGGCTATATTCCAGTCCCTTCAGAGTCTCATAGTGGTTTAGCAATGAGCCCAAAGTTTGGACTCCAAATGCAGCAGTCACTTGCCATCCCCAGGAATCTCCTTAACTATTCCTGGTGTTGGGAGGGGTCCTCTGTGGACTTTTGTTGCACTGCCTGCACCTTATTCAGACTTTTCTGCTCTGGGACACCTTTCTCCATTCCCTCAATGAGGCATCTCTTATAGTGTTCTAAGAAAGGAAGACCATCCCCATTAGGGTCCTGGTTGGGCTCGGTCAGAGGTATTGCCCTGGGAGGGCCCAGAGCCCCATTTGGATTTTCTTGGCGCAACCTCCGAGCCTCTTCATTTGCCTTATCCAACACCAGCCTCTGCTCATCCCCCTTACTGAAGCAAAGAATTCAATAAGCATTGTATGTCTGCCTAATTGGGATGATGAGTGGCAAAAACTGACACAAATAAATCAGTCATTTTATCAGGATCACCTCTAAAAGAAGGATTTGAGCTTTTCCAGTTTAACAGATCCAATGTTGAAAGCAGTGTATGTGGCAAATAATATCCAGCTGGCTGGCCCTCTGGCCCTACTCCCATTGAAAGTCTCTGGAAAAGATATTACCCTGCCCTGGTAGGGGCTTTTCCTCCTCCAAATTTGGTTCCTTGACCAGTTCAAGACAGGGATGCCAGTTCAGGTGCACTTTCCCCATTTCCCTCATCTAAGTAGATCCCCTGGGGCTGTGAGAACTCTGACCAGCTTGCAGTGGTCAAAATATCTAAATCTTCCTGGTCCCTCTCCTCCGAGCTTCTGTCTTTCACATGCAAATTTCATTTTCTCTGAGCCATTAACTTATTTTCTGGTTTTTTTTTTTAATGCTGCATCTTTCTCATGTAAACAAAAAAAAAAAACTTCTAAGTAAGGCATTTTGTCCCACTTCCCTGATTTTTGACAAAACAGTTCTAGTTACAATATAATACAGTAATTTAAAGGTCCATTCAATGACCAGTGCTCTCCTGGGTCTAAATTATACAGGACACAAACAGAACAGTGTAACAATAAAACAATATATGCTCTAGATATATGCTCATAAGTCAATGAATTACCCAGAACTGGCCCAAAAGGGCTGTTTCCTGGAACGGAGGCTTTTACCCCCATTCTACCAGATGGAGCTCCAAAGAGTGGGTACCCAAACCATATCAAAAGACGTCCTTTTCCGAACAGAGCTCCTTCAGACAGAGGGTACCCGAACCACATTGGACATTCTTTTTCAGACTGAACTCTGTAACCCAGAAAGGTACCTTTACCGGATGACCTAAGTCATGACCTAGATTTTAACCTGAACCAGAAAGCACAACGATTCAATCAAACATGACAAACAATGAGAAGTGCCGGGACTGAGGGGGGAGAATCCCCAAGTGAAATTTCTGACAGGAGTGACCTGGTTCTTCTTGCTGATGCATGTAAAGAATTACATATCAGCAAATCTAGTAGTATGTAATCAGTTTATTAGTGACCTGTTCCCATGGAAGAGAATAGGACTGTGTAGAGTAGGGGGTAAAAGACAAAGTTTCAGGGCAAAGCAGGGTGACATAAGCAAGAGCGGCTGAGGATCAGGGTGGCAAGTCCCTGGGAAGCCTGAGGCTGGGTGGCCAGAGGCCCGATGGCCTGAGAGCCAAGAGCACCCCGAGCCCCCGAGAGAGAGTCCTTTGTTCTCAGGACTTATATAGTTGGTGGGATAGAAGGAAAAAAAAGTTACATATTGATTAATGGGTAGATGCACTGCCAGCTTTCCTGGGGGGATGTGACTACCCAAACTTAGGTATGTGTGGGGGTCTGTTAGCCTGAATCTTTATCTTGCTCCAGACCCCATTTGTTCATCTTGTTGTAAAACAAATACGTGACAGGAGGCAGTTAATTAAAATTGGGGCACTTTCCAAAGTTATTTATGGACTGTTTCTGTAAGCATCAGGGACTCCCTCGTAAAACAGATAGTGACCAGAAGTAGGCAATTAACCAAAGTTGTTTTATGGACTCTTTCTTTGGGCACCGTGGACCCTCTCCTACATTCAGGCCTTGGGATGAAAGCACAGTTTCAAGGCTTTCTTTCTCAGATAGTGGAAATGCTACATAGAATTTCAAGGACTTCTCTTCTTTCTTGCTAATATAGTGTCTTTTGTGATGTTGGAATGTGACAGGCAGCCCCCATATTAGGCTACTTTGTACTTTGTAACTTCCGGGTTAGGACCCTGTGCTTCTGTGTTAGGACCCCGTGCTTTGCTCCTTTGTCTCCCATATAAGGTAGTCAGACCTAACTTCCGCATTTAGCTTCTGTAACCTTGCTTTGCCACGTAGGCAGGGGGTCCAAGGCGATTTAAACCCCGGAAAGTTAGAGATTGGGGCTCAGGATTTGGGTTTGCCCCCTGAGCCCCCGTGTAATAAAGAATTGTGCTCTGCCATCTCTCCTGCATGTGAGTTATTTTCTGCAACATTTTGGTTCCCTGACCGGGAAACAACTCACGCGAGCAGGCATTTTGCCTCCGGTGAAGACGGCCGGGACTTGGTGAGGGAGCTCTACTTAGGGGAGGGAGCAGCTGCCCTGCGTGATTCCAGGCACCCCCGAAATGGAGGCTCTCCTGCCGCTTCCCCAGCCTTTCCCAGACCCAGGCAGAAGGGGAAGGACGGACCACGAACTGTCATTGGCGCCAAATCAGAATCTGTACGTACCCTGGGGGCCAGACTGAACCGGAACCGGGGGCCTGATCAGCCGTAACCTGGTCAATCTGATTGTCCAAGCTAAATACTTTAGCTCGGACCTGACCCTAGTTCGGGGGGACTTTAAACTCAAAGTGTGAGTGGAGAGGGTCTGTGTGTGTGGCTCTGGCGCGCATGGTCGCTGCCATTTTGGGTGGCCCTGTGTGTGCGGGCGCTGCCAGCTTGGAACTGGGCAAGGTGCCAGGCTAATCTCTTCAGACTACAGGCTGTGTGCAAGACATGGGAGGAGGAGTTCAGCGATAGTCACCGGGAAGCGCCATTTTGGGTAAAATGGAAGATGAGCCACATGAGAGACAATGGGTCACGTGAGAGTTTCCGCCATCTTGGATGAGCCGGCGCACAGGGGTGCTGCCAGCTCGGGCGGCCCGGCAGTGCCCACACAGCATCGGTCAGGTTCTCTGTGTAACTGGTTCTGATAGAGATGGCTGGTGAATGGCTCTGCGTTACTGCACAATTGCTGGGCTGAAACAGTGTTGCCAGCAATGTTAACTGTCGGAAGAGAAAAGTTGTCTCAGAATCCCTCCCTGATAGTAGATCTCAGGAAGAGACAGAATGAGGACATAAACCTCATTAAAGCTCTGAACCCAGAGGGTGGTGCTCCGGCTGGCAGCCATGCCCGGGGAGCCCAGCGGGGAGGCCAGCGCACGCGCGTGGGGTGCTCTAGCCCCGGGACCAGTGCAACCCCATCATGGGTCTTCCTGTCCATGGCCGGGCCTCCAGCAGTCCTGGACCGGCCTCTCAGCTTGGCGCTCTCAGACCCTGGAGAGGTGGCCGCAGCAGCGGTGGCAACTGGGACGGGGTGCCTCGCACCAGCACAGCCTCCCCAAGAAGTGGGGCCTGCCACGGATCTCCCTCCCTTGCAGGTGGGAGGAGTCTCTACCATGGATTTGCACTCTCTGTGCGTTGGCTCCGCCACCAGCCCCGCCAACAGGTGGGCGGGGCCTGCACCACTTCAGTCCCCCCTACCCCAGCAGGTGAGAGGGGCACTAGAGAATGAGTGACCACATTGCAAAGGGAAAGTTGGACCTGCACTCCGGAGGAAGGTTTGAAACTCCTCTTCTGGGAATAGATAACGAACCTCAGTACAAGGTAACAGTGTTTGTCATGTCACGAAAGGGTAAATCTCAGGATTTTTAGCTGCCAATACTAAGTTTAAGTACAGTCCTTCCCAATGTGGGAAAGGAACCAGGACTAAAAGAACTTGATGGTCAAACCTGAATGAGTATAAATTATGTATAAAGGATGTGAAAGTTTTAAACCTGGAGTAAAGGAAAGTTTTCTGGTTTGACGGGAAAAGAGCAAATTTCTCACAGTGGTTTTGTTTCTGATCAGAGAAACCTGTATCTGAAGACCTGTTTAAGGTCACCTGAAGACCTGTTTAAGGTCACCTGTAACCGGTTGGGGAGAATGCCTTCGCCATTTGGGACCCAGGAAGGGTCATTTGGGGCTGATAAGTGCTTCAGCTAGAGGCAAAGTGGCGTGTCTCTGCCAAGAGGCCAGACCTGAAGGAGCATTTTCTGTGAGGCACCGATGGACACATTGGTGCAAGAGAATGCCTCCATCTGTGTATTGTTCTGGAACTCTGTGTTTTGGATTTTGCTCTGTGTCTGCTCTGAAAAAGAAATTGAAGATTCCAGGGAAAGTTGAAACTTCACACTCTAGGAAAATAAATGCAAAAGTATAAGATATGAAAATGAAGAAAGTCTGTGAGAAACTATAAAGATAAATGGAAAAGTAAAAGTTTTTAGAAAGAATTATGTAGTGTTAGTTAATAATAGAAGATATAAGGCATGGAGATGCAATCTTGGTGGATATCAGAAAGGATATAAAAAGAAGAATAGAGAGTTTTTGAATGTTGCAGAAAGTCTGTAAAAATGAAAGTTTTGAGAAGCCTAGTGGAGATCAGAAAGAAATTTTTCTCCCTACCTGATTGCTCCAAAATTTGGCATTCTGAAAGAATAAGTGAGGACATAAAGTTTCTTTGCATAAAACCAATAAGACCAGTTGCTAGTAGTGTTTTTTGTTAACCAGGACTTTGACTGGAATGTCATGCCTGAAAGAGGCATGTCTGGGTTCTGGTCGTTACCGGAGAGCCCTGAGGAACTAGGATTGACTTGTGAAGCTAGCAAAAGCCCACAAGAAAAGCCTGGTACTTTGGTTACCTTGGTTGGTTGTGCGGTTCACAGCAGTCTTCCAGGGAAGAAACGAAGGTTGCTTTTCTGAAGGATGGCCAATCTATACCTGTAGACACAATAGAAACCTCAAGGACTGAGTGAAGCAACTGATACAGGCGAAGCCGGATGGCAGACGTGTGGCTCTGCTTCTGTGCCCTGAGGGGCAGATTGAGAAGTCAATCTAAAGATTTCCTTGTGTGAGTTCCAGCAAAGCAGAATCAAAGATCATAAGTGATCCAGGCTGGTCTTAGTGTGTTTATGCAAATGAACCATAAGAAAAAAAAATAAAAGCAAAACTCAGAGTAGTCCCTTTAATAACAAAGAGGGTGATCTTAAGGAGAAAAATTGTAGTTCAAGGAAAATCACAATGCTCAGTATTGGACATCAGAATGACGCAGCTAACTGTCTTGAAAGTCTGTTTTCATTTGAAAGAACTGAGTTTGTAATATCACCAAAGATGTACAATTTACAGGTATGGAAAACCTGTCTAATTTCCATTACAAAATGTCATTGCAGGAAGGGCCTCACAACTGAATGTCTTCCCAAAAGACATTCTCACAGGCAGAGACTGGTTTAGGGACTATTGTGTGAATTAACCTGTGTGTTCTTCTGTTTTTGTAGGACGTAAGCCTATAAGTTCATAACCTGAGTGATTGGTTGCAATATAGGCCCCACTTAAGGACCCCATTTTCATCATCGCCCCCTGAAACTCAATGGTTTGGCTGAACTGAGTGGTTGGGTTGGTAGAGGATTTGGGCGATCTGTGGGCTTCACTTTAGAACTGATTTTCCCTTTTCTGTCTTGATGGCTTGGACAGGAAAGTTCAGATATCTGAAAGGAGGGAAATCTTAATGTATTCCCTTCTGCCTGAGTGAAGTATAGTGGGACACAAGAGTTTTAGATAGGTGTAGCATGTCTTGTACACCTTCCTCCAGATAAGCCATTCCTTACGTAAGTCCCTGCCTTTGTCATTTAGTGATTATGATTTAATTGTGCCTTCTAACTCTTTCCAAATCTGTTACCTCCAGAATATGACCAGGATGCCAATGGTCCAATAATGCCAGCCTTTGGACACCGAGCCTGCGACTTCCTGGTGACAGCCAACTGACCAGGATTCTGTAAGGTCCTTCCCTTTACAGGAAGGACTCCCTCTGTGCTGCATCCATCTCCCTTCAGGGCATCCTTGACCCACGGGTAGGTAGGACAGCGTCCATGTCCAGCCGGAAGTAGTTACAAGAAGATGAGACCTTCATCCATTGTCCCTTAAAAGAATTCAAAGTGGGTATATATCTGAAATGAGAGATCATTACAAGGTGCAGCCAAGGGGGGAACCCCAAATAGACATTTAAAATGGGGTCCAGAACTCAAGGTATCCAGGAGATTTTAGGATGTCTTCACCCCTTCCCCTATGTGTGTGGGTTGGGGAAAGGGACACATGGAGCAAGAACATGTGGGGCTGTTTTGTGCAACAACAGCTTTGCAACTGATCCATCGGTGTGGTCATTTGACATACCTATAGCCATAGCCTGGTCGCTTGGGTATGCTGAATAGCTGTGGCCAGGCTCTGGGCCAGGCGGATGGAAAGAAACTTTTCCCGCCCAAGATGTGATTGTGGGGCAGGCCCCTCGAGTTGCAGTGCCTGCGTGGGAGCTGTGAGAGAATTGGCTTCATGACATGGGGTGACACCTCCCCAGACCCATGATGGCAGCTGGATGGGAGCAAGTACTGGCCCGTGCAGGATCTGCGGGCCATCAACAAAGCAGCTGTCACCCTCCACCCAGTCGTCCCAAACCCGTACACCCCCTGAGCCAGCTTCCCCCAAGAGCAACGTGGTTCACCTGCCTTAATCTGAAGGATGCCTTTTCTGCATTCCTGTGGCACCTTCCAGCCAACCCATTTTGCCTTCTAAATGGGAAAATCTGCACACTACAGTCAAGACTCAGTTGACCTGAACTAGACTGCCCCAGGGGTTTTAGAACTCCCCAACCTTATTTGGGGAAGCCCTAGCAAG
>PVIA01011881.1:0-41380 GCA_004024845.1 Tonatia bakeri
ATTTGAACAGGACAAGGAGTGCAATGAGAAAGTAGGCTATGCTGGTGTGTGTGTGTGTGTGTGTGTGTGTGTGTGTGTGTGTGTGTGTCTGATCCAGTAAATGCAAAGGTCCTGAGGCTGGAGTCTTAGAACAGCAACTGAATCAGAGTGAATGATTGAGGCACAGCAGTGTGGCACACTCCGGCCACCAGAGTTCTGCCTTGTTGTGGCTGGAGATGAGAATAAATGCACAGGCAACAGCAATCCTGTGGAGAAAAGGGGGATGGCACAGCTACTTTCTCAAGGGAACAGTGTCAAGGGGAGAGTGTCTCAGCCACTCTCTCAAAAGGAAAACGCCCCAACCCTTGCCTACACAGGCTTTTATTGTTTTTCTCAGGACTTATATCAGAAAAAGATTTATTATCTATTACATAGAATATTGTTGTCAACATTTTAGGTACAATCAAGGAAATGAAAATAACATGCAGCGGGAAATGGAGATGAGCTGCTTAGCTCTGTCCTTGGGTGAATTCACACAGGCTTTGGAAATTACCTTGAAGATAGATGATACACATTTGTTATTTTAGACCAGGGAGATGGAGTTTTAGCAAGAGCAAGCCATAACTGTATGTGTTTTCTAGGCCTGATTCCCACGGGAAAACTTGGTTTGAAGGTCTGGCTCCTGCCCACCACTTCGCTTCTGCAGGTTTTGCATACAGAGCTGAGTCACATTTGCTAGACTGAAACAAACTGGTCCCCTACACAGCAGAAGTTACAGATGTAAGTGATATGAAAAATGACATTGTTTACCATAATAATGACTTCGGACTTCACTCCAATCTGGAAAACTACCAGACAGAATTTCATTTCAAATTGGTTGTCTCTATGAAGGAGTTCAGAACAAGGCTTCCCAGAGTGGATTATTTAGAACTAAAGACAATTAAGGTCCAAAAGACTCATGAAGAGCTTTTTACCTCCCTATTAACTGCCTTAAAAAATTTAGATAAAAGGCCATGTTCAGGAAGGGAGCTTTCACCGGAGACAACTGCAAAGAGTATGGGCTAGGTCTGGTGAGCCGGGGAGAGCCCGGCAGGGCCAGTTTGTTTAGTCTTCTGTGTATCCCACTGTTTCCTAATGGCGTGTTTGTTTAACGGACATGCTCTTCCCATCTTCCCTGAATCAGCTTCCTTCCGTCTGCAGCCCCAGATCTCTACCCGCCCCCAAACCCTGCTTCTCCTTTTCTCAGTATGACACAGAAGCCTGAATTGCCTCACTGTCAGAGAACCTCTCATGTCTATGTGAGCCTTCCATACCTATGGAATTAAATTTGTTTTCTCTTGTGAATATGACTTATGTCAATTTAATTAACAGACCAGCAAAAGAACCAGAAGAACAGAGTAAAAAGTGTTCTCCCTTATGTCTACCTTTAAAAAAACTAATCCTGAAAATCAACTTGGTCTGTATACCACTTTGTTTCTAGCCTGGAACACAGTCTTTTTAAATTGTATGATCATTATCTGATGCTGACATCAGCAAACATTCTCAGTAAAGCACCATGTAGTAAATATTTTAGACATTCGAGTCTATGTAGTTTCTGGTGCAACTACTCAGCCTGGCCGTTGGAGCTCGTGAGCAGCCATGGGCAAGAGAATGTGGCTGTGGGTTCCAAAAAGATATTATTGAGAAACAATGAAATTTGAATTTCATGTAATTTTTATATGTCAAAATATTCTTTAACCCCATTTGAAATTTCTTATGTAATGTATTCACTTATATATTAAGTCAAACATACATGAAAATGTACTAAAATCTTCTTAAATGAATACAATCTCAAGTGTCTTAGGTCAAAAATAAATACTACTATCTGTAAAATGGAAAAAGAAAGAAGTAGCTTTTGTAAGTAATCTGAACAAGATTTTAATAGCTCAGAAATAAAATAGAAAGTACATTCAGAAATTAAGCTTAACTATAAATTTTTCTCAAGAATCTAAAACTAGAGTAGACTTTACTTCTAGGCAATAGGTGACCACAATCTCTGAGTAATTTCCAGGGCAATGGACAAGTGCGAGCACCTTCCCAAGTATTCTCACCACCAGTTGCATATTACCTGAAGTTTCTTAAAACAATATGAGTCCTTTTATCCTATACATACAAAGTTTCATATAGAATTAAGATTTAAAAGTTTACGATAGGCATGCAAGCCCACGTTGACAGCTGAAAACTTTACAAAATGTACAGTTACATGGTTTTAAGAGATGTCAGTATCTTTATGTACCTTAACTAAAACTGATATGCCTGAAATGTCTGAGTCCCCATCGCTACAAAGGAGTGGCACACCTGCCCTAGCCAGTGTGGCTAAGTTGGCTGGAACGCTGTCCCGCAACTGAAAGGTCTAGGGTTCGATTCTCCCCCAGGGCTCACATCTAGGTTTCCGTCCAGTCCCCATCAGGACACGTACTATCCCCAATCCCAACACGTTATGGGAGGCAACCAATTGATGTTTCTCTCTCTTCTTCTCTAAAATCAATACAAAAAAAAAAAGTCCTTGGGTGAGGATAAAAAAAATTTTTTTTTTAAAGAAAAGAATGGCATACTTATCTCCCATCCCCATCCAGATCTTACCACAGTGCTTGGTTCTGAAGTGTAAATACTTCTGAGGAGCCAAAGAAATATCAGTTTTTTTGTTCAAGGAAACCTCTTATAATAATTAATTAAAGTATACATATCTTGTATACATTTCTGTTAAAGGTGAAGGCTGGCCTGAGAAACAGAATGTTTGACCCATTTTCAGACACTGAGTTCATGACAGGCTAGAAAAAATAGATAACAATGCTTGTTTTGTTACATGCAAAAAGAATGTTTTATGAGGCTACCAAAAATTGAGGAATATTCGATAAAGTTGCCAGATAAAATTGTAACACCACTTCTTTAGATGGAATGTGTTTATTCAGAAAGTTAAAATCTGTTTCATCAAATCTTATTTTGAGACGGTAATTTCAATTATAATCAATAATCTTATTTCATCTTACAAAACATTTATTATTTTGTATCTTCTATTAACAAGAAATTGACTTATTTAGATATGTAATAAAAAGTTAACCTAAAAATGATCATGAACATGCACGGATTTTCATATTTATTTTAAGGGATAAGTGGAAAAAACGTTTTCAAGACAATTGCCACAGAGAAGTGGAAGGGGCAATTGGCTCCTGCAGGGGGAACTAGAAGACAGGGACAAGGCGAAGCCTTGGAAAATTTGGGAGACAGCATGAAAATGTTAGTGAAGAACACAAACACATCTACTTTGCAAATCTCCCCAAGAGCATACCTAGTGCTATGTACTAAACTGGCCCTCTTTGCCCAGGGCTCTGTTTAAAACTGAGCAAGAGAAAAAGGAGGCGGAATCAGTTTTATTGGGTTTCTGTTGTGGGCGGGGTATCAGCTCAGGATGGGCTCATATGACTAATTCCAGTGGAATGTGCCCTCCAGGGTGGTCTCTAGTTGTCTGGTACTTGACCCTGGGATGATTTAAGGCATGGGAAATAGTGGCTTGGCATGTGAGAATTAAAGAGGTGGTTGGGGCTACAGACTTGGGAGTCGTTGGCTTGCATGTGATAGATGTGCTCCCAGCCCAGTCTTGCTATTTCTAGGTTAGCCCTGGAAGAAGCAGTCTCTTCCCAGCCAGCTAGCTTTGTAAGATGTCAAAATATCATTGCAGAAAAATTTAAAAGATGATTAATACCAATTATCTGTACATGTCTTTCACCCACTTTTTAAAAAAAGATTTTTATTTATTTAATTTTAGAGAGGGGATGGGAGGGAGAAAGACTGGGAGAGAAACATCAATGTGTGGTTTACCTCTAGTGTGCCCCCTACTGGGTACCTGGCCTGCAACCCAGGCATGTGCCCTGACTGGGAAGTGAACTAATTGCCCTTTGGTTCACAGGCAATCTGCTGAACCACACCAGCCAATCTTTTGGCCACTTTTTGATTGAGCTGTTCATTTTCTTATTATTGAACTACAGGAGTTCTTTATGAATTCTGTATAGTAGTCCTTTATCAGATTTGTATTTTGCAAGTACTTTCTCCCAGTCTGTGACATGTTTTTTTTGTTAATGGTTAAACAATTGTTCTTAAAGTTACTATGATATCTTTTCTTAGTATAAAATTACTTTTTTTAATCCTGATTAGAACCACCTGAGAAACACATTTCTTTGCCTGCCCCCTCCAAAGATTCTGATTTCATTTGTTACTGTACCCTCTCCTTCATTATTTTTTTAAAAATTCCTTAGATGAGCCCTGGCTGGTGTGGCTCAGTGGATTGAGTGCCAGCTTGCAAACCAATAGGTCGCTGGTTTGATTCCCAGTCAGGGCACATACCTGGGCTGCAGGCTGGGTCCCCAGTAGGGGATGTAAGAGAGGCAGCCACACATTGATGTTTCTTTCCCTCTCTTTCTCCCTCTCTTTCCCTCTTTCTAAAAATAAATAAAATATTTTAAAAAATAGTCCATAAGTGATCCTGATACGTAACCAGGATTGAAAACCAGCATGTTAGGGAAAGCACATACCAAGACTGTTAGGGACATAGTCAGGGACAGTGGAAGAGTGGGGCTTGATTGACAATCTCTGTTTGCACCAATCAACAGCCCAGCCCCACGGTCAGCTCTCTTAGATGTCAGGATCTAGTTGCTTCCCCTTGGAATGCTTCCCTAGGTGCCAAGTCCTGTGTTTCACACTTTTGTATATATTATCAAATTTAATTCTCTGAACAATTCTATAGGAGTATATATATCTGCCTCTTTGGGGATAAAGGAAATAAGGTAGAGAGGAACCAAGCAAATCAATTACAAATATGCAGTTAATAGGCGATAGTAAAAGAAAGCTTGAACTCTGTATTCTAACTCCAAAACCCAGGTTCTTTCACCTCTTCCTTAATTTCCCAACCATGAGGCATCACCAGGTTGAGTCAGCACTTAATACATAATGTTGTTCTTCATCAGAGAACACCACATCACGTCTTAAGACTTGCAGGAAATGCACGGTATTTGAAGTAGAAAGGGAAACTATATCTTCTTGAAAAACTTCCTCATTAATTAATTCCCCAGTGCCTTTAATATTTGCTAAAGTGGATTTTCTATAAGACGCCAGCAATTGTTGAAGATGAAAGAGAAGAAATGAGTTCCAGAACATTTTTATATTTAAGAAATTCACCCTCACTTTTATAACTAGGCAACTGGGTAGGTGGTGGGTGAGGGCAGGGGGTGGGGGTAGGGGATGGAACTTCATTTAAAAAACCCTTCCTAGCCCAGAAGGGTGAAAGGAAAACCTCTATTAAGTAGAAGAGAAAGGAATAGATTCAGGGGCAGCCTCCTAATGTATTCCTCGGAGTCTCATCTGAAATTTTCAGCTTCTGTCTTTACGTCAGGCTGTCAAGGAAGAAAATAGGGAGAAAGAGAAAAAAATCAAATTACATTGAAACCTCTCATTTAGAAAAATTCACTAAGATATTTAAGAATAGGAAATTGGCAAAGAAAGAATAACTTTTTAAAATTCTCCTAAATAATTTTCCAGAACCTCCCCCAAATCTTCACAAGGATAATTTAGAATCTTTAAAGCCCAAATGAAGAAAATGGTAAAACATTTGAAAGCGTGCAGTCTTAGGTCTTTGAGACTATGAGGGCATAGAATATTTCTGGGGAAAATAGAGAAGTTCCATGAAAACTCTTAGGAAAAAAATAGGAGGCCCAGCTGCAAAATAAACAAAAAAAAAAAGAGACAACACAAAGAGAATAGTTTTAATTGGAAAAATGAGTAAATTTATGTAAAAATCTGAGATATTTGAGGATATGAATTAGACCAACATGACATTTTTAGGCTGGGCTGCGGGAAGGGTAAGAGGCATCATAACTGGTTTGACCACAGAAAAAAAGTTCACAAAAGTAGTTACATAAATTGAAAGAAAGAAAAGAAGATGAAAGTCCTCTGGGCAAGATTTTTAAAATAATTAAGTCCCCAGCCCTGGCTTGTGTGGCTCAGTGGATTGAGCGCCAGCCTGCAAACTGGTTCAATACCCAGTTGGGGCACGTGCCTGGGTTGCGGGCCAGGTCCCCAGTTGGGGGGCGTGCTAGAGACAACGGATCGATGTCTCTCACACATCAGTGTTTCTCTCCCTCTCTTTCTCCCTCCCTTCCCCTCTCTCTAAAAATAAATAAATGAAAGCTTTAAAAAATAATTCATTCATCAGTGCCTGCAATAACTTGGATAAACTACCTCTAAGGATAAAATATATGCATATACATATTATACATATGTATGAATATTGAAGAAAAATGATAGTTTTTAGAGCTTCATGCTTAGTGGAGAGGGCTTTTTCAATGTAAATATTTTTTCAATAAATTAAGTTGGTAATAAGAAACAAACTCATTCTAAATTTCATACTAAGCAACTGGAGGGAAAGGCTGTTTCTCCTTTTAGCCAACTTACCATTTGGGTGATTTATTTTCAACCATAGTCTTATATTAGAATCATATAGAACTAAAAATATGTATATACTTATACATATGCCAGGCCTCACTTTCCAGCTATTTTGACCTAGCTGGTCTGTGATAAGGAATTAGTACTATTTGTAAAAATCTCCCCAGGTGATTTTTTTCAAGTTGCCCGCAGGCTGTGGCCAGGATGGAGGATCAATGGTAGCACTGAACTGAGGAGGTGCATTAAGAAACATTCAATGGCAATTCGACATATGCTGTTGAATCTAATAATAAAATATTTTGGCTTGTATTTTATTTGCTTTTATTTTTATTTCTTTTTTTCTAATTGATTTGTTGTTTTCAAACATTGATCGATGAAGTAGAATTTTAAAATTGAGAATCACTAGTATAAATAATTTCATGGGGCTTTAAATTTCTTCAAAATGGACTTTAAGGTTTTGCTGAAAATACAGAAAAGTCTTCCAGTTCGAAGTACTCTATTTTGCCATATATAATGTACACCCATGATTTGGGCCCAAACTTTCAGGGAAAAAATCTTTCATTTTAATTTTTTAATTCAAGTTTTTATTTATTTATATTTAAATACTTGTTTTTTGTATTATTGTTTTTTGCATTCAGATATTGTTACTGTTTTCTAGAGTTATACTTTTAATGCATAAGCATAAATAAAAGAAGTAAAAACATTAATATAGATACAGAATTAGTACTACCTGTGTATAATGTGCATCTTTATTCTTCCCTCAAAAATGTGGGCAAAAAGTGTTCATTAAACATGGCAAAATATGGTAATACTAAAAATAGGGTAACACCCTTCTGATACTATATCAGAAGGGTGGTCAGGAATTAACTGCTCAGCAGGGTTTGGACATAGCATAGGCAAAAGCCCTAAAACAGCCACAGAGAATCCAGAGTAGGTACAGAGGGCAGGAGGGGAGATTGGTCAGGATATTTACCCCTGATCCTGTCGGATGCTCCCTCCAAACCCCTCTCTCTGGTTTGTATTATCTGCTCCCTTTACTTACCCGTGGGTTTAGGGATTATAACTACTCTCCACTTTCCCTAAACCCTACCCACATCTTAAATTCTCATCAAATTACCCAGTTTAAGGACATCATCTGTTCTAAAAAGGACCCTGACAAACACCATCTTCTCACTTTAATATTTAAAATAAAAAGAAAACCATACATTTCCCAATTTTCCTATGCTCTTGAGTGCAAACATGAATTAGATTCTACCAGTTAGATGCAGTCTCCTGAGGTTTGCATTTGGAGTTGAGTTTTATGGAAATGACTGGGGTATAGGGCATCTGTTTTGCTGTCAGGGATTATAGCAGAGGAGTGTTTCAGTGAAGTCCTTTCAGGGAAGCACAGTCACTGAGTATATGGAATAAGAATTTCCTATAGGAATTGGACACAATGGGGAGAAGGGCTGGGGCAGTAAAGTTAAAAAAAGGGAGTTGGAAGATCCAGAACAAGACCCATTGTTCTGACACTGGTGCAGGTGGACACGTCAGGGCTCCCGGGAAGGCAGGCACATCCAGCTGCTGGAATTCGACCCTGCAGGACTGGTGTTGAAGTCTATGGAAAGCTGTCCCCTCTTCTCAGCTGTCATTTCTGAGTTCAGAGCAGTCTTTGGTGGTGGGCCTGGGGTTGTCTTACTGTTGGTCCGAACAGTCAGCTGTCAGGAGGGACTGGGAGTGGGGCCAGAAAGAATGAGTGCAAACTAGAACCCTCCAGCACCTCTGTATCTGTCACACCATATCTAAACACAGTGACCTTCAGAGAGCAATAGTTGCCTCTTCAATTTCTCAAATCTCTCCCCTATTCCTCTTGGCCAACTCCATCCTAGAACCACACATTGTCCTAAATTCTTTCCGGGAGTTTTTGGGTCTGCATTTCCATTAGTGGTCACTAGATGGCAGCAGGGAACACTGGTCTTCTCGAGGTGGGGTTAAATCCACAGCTGCAAACCTTGTTGGCTCATCACACAGAGGCTGCCCTGGCTGCAGCTGAGGTCTCCTCCACACGTGGGGTTTGGGGAATCTCTATGAAGTTTCTTTCCTGTGGCCTCAAGTAGTCGCAGCCATTTTGACATCACCTGAACTGTCATTGTAAGTCTACCTGGCCTTGCTGGCAGACCAGAGCAGCCAGAGAGTTTGTTAGCATGAATCAGGTTATATATTTTGCAGGGTGAGAAAAAGACCCTAGAATATTGTGGCAGTAATCTGAAAGCCTTCCTAAAGTGTATCATGTTCATTTTGTCATTTCTACCTACAACTACTTTCTTGTCCCAGCTGGAAGCTCCTTGAGAACAGGCATCTAAAGATACAGAGCTTCTAATCCACTACCAACTAAGGAGGACTATTCTTTTCAGAAGGAAAGGACATTCTTTATTTGAGAAACAAAGCATGGGTTTCATCGATTGTAATGAGCAGTTTGACTATGTACACTCTACCTTGCAAAGAGATTTGTTAGGGAAATAAATGTCGTAATTTCACCTCTGCACTCTCTTCTTATAAAACATTTGGTGATTAAAACTAAATATATACAGGAGTGTATAACATGTGTAAAATATAAAGAATAAAATAAGAGGGTCACTCTTTTAAAAGAAACATAATTGGTTCATTCAGAAAGTTGTAGGAAATCTACATAAAGATGAAAATGTGTAAAAATAAAGGTAGTTATTGGTATCTCCACATTCTCCCTGTCTGGCAGCCATTTTTCTACATATTTCTTTTTCCAGCTTCAGTTGAGTAGTTTATCATTTTGATTACACCTTTGCCAGTTCTCTAAACTCCTATGCCCTTTATATTTTGGTCATGTCTGGATAAACCCTCACCCGGATAAACCCTCTTGTCTGTTCTGTTCATGTCTCCAAAAGTGCAGCGGATTGTTGGTGAGAGAAGTCACATGACGGAGAAGATTGGCCCCACTGCAAACTCACGACCATCAGACATGCTGGACTTACCTAGGCAGTTCACTGTCTTGTCTCCATGAAGCTATTTCCTCAAACCTCCAACCATCTCCCCCTCTGGAAACCTTCCCCTTTGCTCCAAGTAATGACCTCATATGCTATGATACAAAGGAAATCCCAAAAGCAATTGGGACATTCCTTTATCTTCCCACTTCCAAATTTACAAACTTACTTCCACAGTGCTCGGCACCCTCTTATTAAACAGGCACAGAATTTTATACCTGGGCGATGCTTTCCATTCATTAGACTTAGTCATCATAATAATCTTGTGAAGTGGGTCTTACTATTTTTTTATTGTTTTAAATTGTAAAGATAATCTCTTTTAGAGTGTTTGCACTTTTCAGAAGTCTCCTTTTAGCTCTTTATATTTCCTTGAGCCTGATTTCCTGACTGCAAATGTTTAGCTGGAGGAAGAAAAGCCTAGGCCCCACCTCGCGTCATCCTAGATTAATTCGGAGTGGTGCTGAGTCTAGGAATACAGCAATCTGGGATCGACCACTCTTTTATCCCATGCCCCACCCCTAGACTAGGCCTACTACTGCTCAGGGAGTGGGGAGCTGTCTCTACTGTAACTGAGAGGCCAAGGTCGGAGGGGGTGTGGGTGGAGTCCTGATGACAAAGGAAGATGCCATCAAGAGGGGAGAATATAGGCCTGCACTGACCTATATCAACTCCAGCCTGTAACCCAGTTCTTGCACTACCCATTGTCACCCAGCACCCCAGGATAGCACTTGGATGGGGCTGCTGCACAAAGCATTGCCACAGCTAATGGGCTTGTCCAGGAGATGTGGAGGAAGAGGAGGAAAAGGGAGGAACTAATGAAGCGCTGCAGCCCATGCCTGTCCCTGGCGTCTGGCCTGCATCTGCTCTAACCTATACATTCCCCTCCCTCCCACACGGCCCTCTTTTCAGGCACACTCCCCATGACCCATGTGCTTCCCACAGTTTGGGGGTTAGCACTGGGACGCACCTCCCTCCCTCCAGCTTCAGCACCACATCTATGGTGGGTTATAGGGGAGGAAGCCACAGACTATACTAGTCATACAGGAACTGATGATACTACTTTCTTTTTTAAAATAGTGTTTAATTGATATAGAGACTAAGAGAAAGAGAGACATCAATTTGTTGTTCCACTTATTTATGCATTCATTTGTTTCTGCTTATATGTGCCTTGACCAGGGGTCGAACCCAAAACCTTGGTGTATCGGGACAACGCTGTAACCAACTGAACTATTCAGCCAGGGCTGATATTGCTTTCTAATGTGTTTTATTTTCAGTTTGGAATACTTTTGAGAATATTTTTCTCTATCATTAAATATCTCTGTGACAGTTTGGATGCAGGGAATTTATTTTTGAGGAGATGATCCCAGAAAACACAAGTAGAACAGTGGTAAGAGTGAGACAGAGGAGTCCACCACCACCATGAACAGCTGGGGCTCAGGCCTGTGGGGGGCTTCTGAGTATTAGCCCCTGAGGGAGGGAGAATGGAGCATTCATTCAGCCCCTTCCTTCCCCTGAGTTTGGCCCTCAAGGGTCTTAAATCTTCCACACCGCAGATTGCACCTGCTGGCCAGGACTGAGCTTCTTCAGTGCCGTGCAGAGCTCTCAGGTAGAGAAGTGAGGAGCGCTGGAGGCCAGAACCTCAGCAAGTGAACTCGTGGGGTTGAAGGGACGAGGGCTGGGGACCAGCCATGTCTGCTACAACTAGTGGTTCTGAAGGAGTGGGAGAATAGCATAGGAAAAGGGCAAGAATCAGACCCTTCATGTTTTAAGAATTAAACATGCTGCTCGTCCTACACGGCCTTCTCCATGGTGAAAGGCGGGTTTGGTTTTGACATTATGAGGTGACTAAAACCAGGACCCAGTCCTACCCTAACACTTCTGTCCCAACAGAAACCCTGGGATGCATCTGTGTATAAAAAATGGAAAGAGCTGAGCACAAAGAGCTCCTCACTCAGAAGCCCAAGGGTGGGACAAACTTGGCTGGGACAGCACCGAGGCTGATCACTTCTTTCCAAGGACAATGTTCCCTGCAGAGGGATCTATGTCAGGATTACATAACTATATGGACTTAAATAAACCCTTTTCATTTTGATATAATTCTAGACTTCCAGAAAAGTTGCAAAAATAGAGTAGAAAATCCTATATACCTTTCACACAGCTTCTTCTAAAGTTAGCAACAAACTACATAATTATAATGATCAAAACCAGGAGATTAACACTGAAACAAGGATATGGACTAAACTACAGGTCTCATTCAAATCTTGACAGTTCCTCTACTGGTGTACTTTATGTCGCTGAGGATCCCTCTCAGGAACCCACATTGCATTTAGTGACATTTTCTCAGTCTTCCTTTGTCTTTCATGATCTTAACACTTTCAAAGAGTACTGACTGGTCAGTTAGCTTTTTTTACAAGGTCCTTCAGTTTGGGTCTGTCTGGTATTTTATCATGCTTGATTAGGTAGAAGTTATTCGTGGTGGCAGCCCCCCAGCCTCACAGAGGTGAAGATGACCTTCTCAGCTCATCTATCGGGGGTATGTGATGTCCAGAGGTCACATCACTGCTGATAACATTAATGTTGACCACATGGTCAGAGTGCCGTCTACAGGGCTTTTCCAATGTGACATTTCCTTTTCTTCCCTTTTCCATGAATATGTGCCCTAGAGGGAGATTCTTGGAGACTATTCTGTTTCTCACTATACTTGTCCACTAATTTCGGGGTCCACTGATGGTTTCTGCCTGCCACATTACTACTGTGCTGCTTGCCTCGTGGGGGTTTGCTACTTCCCTCATGTGCACGAACTGAGGTCCATTGACCTGCTAGGTTCAGTGGGGACCATAGGAGTGGGCTGGTCACAGTGCAGTTCTGTCCCTGCGTGGGTGTGGAGGCTGCAGTTTCCTCCTTCTGACCTTTGAGAAATTGTAATGGCTCTGAGAATCCTCGAATATCTATGAGAGGATGGAGATTTGAGAGGGAGATATACTGAATTTCCTGCTGATAAAGCAGCTGGGAAACTGAGTAATTAAGTTGAATAAAGAAGACATTAACTGTATCTATACATGATTTTGTGGAGCAGTTAATTCTAGCTAATTAATTTTTAACTGTGTAATACAGTGATCCCTTTAAATCTGCATATTTAGGTATGTCTCCAGTTTATGAAAGTTTTAGAAATTGTGTTCCACAGGGCCTGTCCTTTTATTTATACCAATTCTTTATATTTTGGCTTTTTATTATCTTTGTTTTATATCTTTTATCTTTTTTCCTAAAATATCTCTATCCTTTTGTCCTCTCCCTCCGCTTTGTGTGAATGTTTTAAACATGTTTCAATGTCATTGGTTCATTTTTCAAGGGTAAATGTTGTCATCTTTTACATGTTTCACCTAAAAACAAGGTTTGAAGTTTATAAGATATGAAAGTACTCATTTAAAAGTTTTTGATTTTTAATTTTATTTTCTTTTTATGAAAAGGAGCCTTAAAAACAAAAATGAAACAATTCCAAGAGCATAGTTGTATGTGATGAGCTTGTGTGTCCACCAGATGTCACTCCTGCTTCATGCTGTAAGTGTTGCATGCTGGTTTTCAAGTGGTATTTTATCACTTGAAAGTGGGAAGTCTTTCATCCTCTGATTAAGCATAAAAGGGAGTTTACTTTTATAGCAGAAAGACAAAAAAGTTAATTAGCTGTAATTACCAAAATAAATAGGTAATTTTTACAAACACATATCACCAAAAAATGGAGAAATTATCACATGGAGCTTAGTTTGCCATTAATTATATACTGGCTTTATTAAATTGACATGCACAATGACTCCTTCATTGTTTATTTTATGACAGTACAATTGTGATGGAAATTTAAAGTATCATTGTCTTCTAAGTTTTGGCAGAACTGATTAAGTACAAACTAGAAATTATTATAAATGTTTCAAATTTTCATGTTAAAGAAACAGTGTTCACTTTTTTGAAAGTCATTCTTTCAAATTGTATGTAAGGTGATTTAACTTCATAAGTACTATGCAAAAGATATTTTAAGGATTTGTACATTAAAAAGTTTTAATGTCAATATGCTAAATTGCATTTCAATTCTCATTCTTAAAATTTATGGTGTACTTACTATGTACCTGGCACTATTCAAAGCACTTTATATGTTTCCACTCATTTTTATCTTCTCAATGAACTTAGAATAGAACAAACTGAGTCTCAGAAGAGTTTAATAAACTACTCAAGGTCTGGGTTTTAAACCAATAAAGTCTGGTACCAGGTCCAACTGCTATGCCATCCAATAAACTTTTATACACCAATAAACTTTAAAATTTGTAGAAGTTAAACTACCGTAGAATATACAGTAGTTACCTATTTTAGAGTAGTTTTACAAGCTTGGTTATGGATTGGAAATCTATAGCACCTCAGTTTACAGACTAGACTATTTTGCGTCTGTCTCACCTACTCACTTTCAGAGGCTAGTGTTTTCAATAGCGAAACATCTTAAACACTGTTCAGCAGCTGCTAACACATACATACATATGTTGTTAAAACAAAACAAAGCTTCTAGGTTAAGATGCTGACTGGGATACAATAGAGCATCTAATTTCATTCCTTCCTGAATCATACAAAAACCACAGATTTTTCTTTTCCCAGTTTGATTGATATATAATTGATATATAACATTGCAGTAATTCAAAGTATACAACATAATGATTTTATATGTGTACATGTTACAAAATGATCATCACAGTAAGTTTTGGTAACAATGACCTCAAATGGTTACAGACATTTTTTTTTTCTGGAGAACTTTGAAGATCTACTCTCTTGCAACTTTTAAATATATGATACACTATTATTAACTATTGTCACTGTGCTGCACACTACATCCCCACGACTTATTTATCTTGTAACTGGAAGTTTGTGACCAGAGATAATGTATATTTTAAAAAGTCAAAAACTCTCAGCATGGTTACCTCCTAAGAGCAGAAAACAGCAACAAACTTGTAAGGCTGAAAGCAGCCGGTTGAGAGCAAACTGACGGCCAGGACCAGACCTGAAGCTAACAGCTGAGAAAGCTAAGAATGAGCACAATTCACAATTTACTCCAGAGTTTTGAAAAGACTCAGGAGCTGGTTGTGAAGTGTGTGTGTGTGTGTGTGTTGGGGACACGCTGTAATGAAGATCATGGGGCAAATGTTTGAGAAACGCTTAGATTTTAAAATTCCCTCCTCCTCTTTATGCCCATCGTTCATCCAGGCAGGAGGCTGGAAGTGTATCTGCGGAGAAGGTAAAACAGAACCTCTGCAGAGACCGCCGGCATTCATCCTTCATTCAGTTCCTGGAACACAGTCAACAAAGACTCAAAGACTCTTGCCCTCCGGTCACTGTCGGAAGACTCGGAAATGTGACCAGGCCAAGAGCAGTATCTAAATATATCAACATCATGGCTTTGCCCCAAAATGACCCATCTTCTTTTCGAAGTCCAATGCACTGTCCATTGAGCGATGGAGCCACCTTCATCTTCTTTTAAAGAGAAGCTCTGAGGCAGTAGTCCTTATTCACAGGCATTTTAGTCCCCTCCTCTTTATCAAAGGCAGAAAGCCAAGAATTTTCAGGTATATGAGGAAAGCTGACATAAAGACAAAAACAAACAGAGAACAGAAACTTGGAGGAAACAGATGTTAGGAAGAAGAAAACTTTATTTTTTATTATTTTACATTTTAAAAAATATTTTATTTATTTATTTTTAGAGAAGGGGGAAGGGAGGGAGAAAGAGAAGGGGAGAAATATTTATGCGCAAGAAAAACACTGATTGGTTGCCTCTTGTATACCCCCAACTGGGGACCCAACTACAACCCAGGCATGTGCCCAAATTGGTGACCTTTCTGTTTGTGGGACTATGCCAAACACACTAAGGCACTACAGTTAGGGCCAAGTAGAAGAAAAGTCAAAAACAAAAAAAACAAATAAACTATCTTTAATATTCCCAGAGAGATAAAATGTTATAACAATAAAATAAGAAGATCCTAAAAAATTTATAAATAAAAAAAATAAGTTTTAGAAATTAAAAACATGTTAGCAGTGGGAAAAATACTTAGTAGAATATTGAAAGATAATATTGAAAAATCTCATAGCAGCATAATTTACAATAGCCAAGTGCTGGAAGCAACCTATGTGCCCATCAGTAAATGAGTGGATCAAAAAACTGTGGTACAGACCCTGGCTAGTATAGCTCAGTGGATTGAGCATGGACTGCGAAACAGAGGGTCACCAGTTCGATTCCCATTCAGGGTACATGTCTGGGCTGCTGGTCAGGTCCCCAGTGAGGGCCATGTGAGAGGCAAGCACACGTTGACGTTTCTCTCCCTCTCTTTCTCCCCCACTTCCTCTCTCTCTAAAAATAAATAAATAAAATCTTTAAAAAAAACCCAACTATGGTGCATGTACACAATGGAATACTCTGCAGCAGAAAGAAGCTACCCTTTGTGACAGTGTGGATGGAACTGGAGAGCATTATGCTAAGTGAAACAAGCCAAGTGATGAAAGACAAATACCGTATATTTCACCTATAAGTGGAACCTAATCAACAAAACAAATACGCAAGCAAAATATAACCGAAGACATTGAAATAAAGAACAAACTGACAGTAACCAGAGGGGAAGGGAAAAAAGGAGAAGGGTCATCAAGGAACATGTATAAAGGATCCATGGACAAAGCCAAAGGGGGAAGGATTGAGGGTGGGAAGTGGGGGTAGGTAGGGTAGGGGAAAGTGATGGTGGGAAATTGGAGACAACTGTACTTGAATAACAATAAAAAAGAATCTGCCTGTGAACAGGGCAAATATAAAGAGATGGGAAATAGGAATAAAAAGATAGGAAAATTATAGAACTAGTCCAGAGAATTCAGTGTTCAAATAATAGGGACACCAAAAAGAGAGAACAGAGAGACCTGAATTATTCAAATATTGAAGGATGTGAGCTCCCAGGTGGAAGGGGCCCAGGAAGTCTCTGGCACGATGGTTGCGAAGAGACAAATGGACCTGGAGTGCGATGGGAGGACTGACCAAAATGCTTGCTGTGGTGCTCACTGTTGGTCATCTGATCAACGAGCCGAGGCCCAGCTTACTTTCTCTGCTTAGTGGAGAGGCTGCCCCCAGGTTCAGCTTCCAATGGGATCTGTGGCTTCTGCTCTATGGGAGAGGGGTTGCTGTACCTTCCCACAGACCCCATGATCTCCAGGTGCACGCAACTAATATTCTCATACAACTCCTATAAAGGTTGGCATCTCCAAATCAGGCGGCAGTCCCCTCCCCTTGAATCTAGGCTGGCTTAAGAGACTTGCATAATTAATAGAATGAGGAGACTCCCAAGGCAAAATCTTTTGAAGCCTTATAGCTTCCACTAGGTCTTATGGAGCACTTGCTTTTGGGACCCAGTTTTATGCTGAAAAGAAACCCAAGCAGCCCTGTAGAAATGAACTGAGGCTCTGCTAAAAATTTTGGCTGGGCTTCTAGACAAGAGTATCAACTTGCTTGTAAATGAGCTATCATGGGGGATGAATTGTTAGCCCCAGCCAAGCCACTCAACCAAACCTGTGGGGAGCAGGGGTGGACTGTTTTTACCACGTCCTGCCCAAATCACTGGTTTAGGAGCAAAATAGATAATTGGTGTTGCTATGGTTTTTTAAGATTTTGTTTATTTAGCACTGGCTGGTATAACTCAGTGGATTGAGTATGGGCCTGCAAACCAAAGGGTTGCCTGTTCGATTCCCAGTCAGGGCACACGCCTGGGTTGCAGGCCAGGTCCCCAGTTGGGGGAACATGAGAGGCAACCACCCATTGATGTTTCTCTCCCTCTCTTTCTCCCTCCCTTCCCCTCTCTCTAAAAAATAAATAAATTTTCCCTGATTGGGAATTGAGCCTGCTAACCAAAGGGCCAGCACTGAATCCACTGAGCCACACCAGCCAGGGCAGTGTTGCTATGTATTTTTTCTTTTTAATTTGTTAATATGGTGAGTTGCATTAGATTTTATGATATTGAACTCTATATTCTTGGAATATATCCTTTTTAAATCTTGATGTATTTCCATTAATTGGACCTGTACTGTGCATAATCATCACCATTTATGGAAAAAATAGATTTATCAAGAAAATTAATAATGTTAGAAGACTGCATGAAAAATATGTTTCATAATTTCAGACATATGGGTAGGGTAGAACATCATTAAGTGTCCCAGAAGGACTGCCGCCTAGCAATGCTGTAAAAAAAGCTTTCTTTTGAGGTGAGGGAGTAAGGTGGTAATGGTGGAAAGAAGGGGAAGGGCCCAGTCAAAGAACATGTATAAATAACCCATGGACATGGATAACAGGGTGGGGAGTGGGGAGTGACTGTGGGAGAGGGGGATGGGCTGGGTGGAGAAAGGCAAAGGGGGAAAAATTGGGACTACTGTAATGGAATAACAATAAAAAAGTTTTCTTTTTGTTTTTATAATTAGATTTTTCTTTAATTTGAAATACTCCAAATGAGCTAGTTTTTCCTATTTTTTTGTGTGTGGCTATTTTCAAGTTTATATTTGAAGTTTAGTTTTTCCATTTGTTTTTTTTATGATTCAACTTAAGGACTTGATTAATGGCATTCCATTTAAAAATTAACTGAGGCTTCACTAATCTTAAATAATCAGAGGCAGAATTTTCTGTCTTGCTCTTTCTCTTTTTCCCTGTCTCTCTTTCTTATCTCAATAAATGTTTCATTTAATGAATGTAATCAACTGTTTATGTAGAAATGGAGAAGCACAATGAGCCTTGAAAGGCTTTTGAAAATGAAAAGTAAGGGAAAAAACATAAAAAGACAGCTTAGAGGCTTGAGACCTCTCTAGTTTGAAAAAAAATTATCAAGTGAAAAGATGTTTTTCTACTTTTCAGATACAACAATATTTAGGGGAGGGACCACCCCCCACACTCTCCAATGCCTATCCCAGACACATGCACACACACACACACACACTCCCCTACTCCCCTGTACCTCCCCATCGCTTTAAGGTGCTGTTGTTTTAAGCAATTCCCCAAAAGGATCTTTCTAAGGTAGAACTGATGAACCCTCCCTTCCTCTACCATCCTACCACCACCACCTTAAGAAAATTACTTTCCAGGAAAAAGAGAAAAGAGAGAGACCTAGAAGCCTGAACAAATTCCTCTTGGGTGTATTTCCATTTCTAAGGTTTTTAAATAACATTTCCTCTAAAAGACTTCCTGCTTGGAAGAATTTACTGAAGTGAGGGACCAACATTTATCACCAGAGTGTCACTAGCAGACAGTAGAGCTTCCAGCTGGGTAGCTGTCATTATGTAAATGTACCCCAATGACAGCCCTCCTAGGAGGAGTGACTCATCACTGACTCCTTAATCAACCTGTCTCTAGGAATAATAATATAATCAGTGGTCACCTAATTAAAAATGAAAGATATGAAGGCCTTTTTCAAACACTGAGCTTCTAGAATCTCAGGTTACAGGCTGCTATTAAGCAGAGAGCTGTCAGTTGGTTGCCTGTCACATTACAAAGAGGGAGACCTTTGTGAAGAGCTTCATGTTCATGTCCAAGGTTTGATTATTCTCGCCATTACTCAGTTAATGCCTTGGTCTGGATGATTTGCTGCTATGGGCCCCTGGTCACTTATTCATTCATTCTCCATCTCTGTCACAACCATTTATTGCAGGTTTACTGTATGTTAGGGGACCTACCATGGAGTATAAAGAAGAATAGGACACTGTTCCAGCATGTGGAAGCTCTCTCTGGAGTGGGGAGGGGAGATATACAAACATATTTAACTACAGTACAATTTGGTCAAGCTGTGATAGAGATAACAGATACACATATGGTACCGCACAATATGGAAAATGGCGGCCCATTGGTCAGAATCAGTTCACAGGATTTGAGATGCTTTTATTTGAGTATGTGCTCCTCAGGTTACCACAGACTCCACCATACCTTATTCTTTTAAACTTAGTCTGTTTTATTCATTTATGTTACCTTTCTGGTCCTTGTTAAGCACTTGAGTTTGAGATCCTGGTATACACGGCTGGATACCTTGACCTATTTTAATCACTAATACACTTGTGTTATTGTGAATTTATCTATTTCTTCTGGTAGTCCCATTTTTTCTGTTTTATGTATTTTTGAACATTTTATTAGGTATATACTATTTAGCATTACATTTATCTTTTTAAATTCTAATACTGGCTTTTGTGTTAAAATCTATTCTGTTTGATAGCAATATAGAAAGTTAAATTTTCATCTTGTTAGTATCTGATATGTATGTATACAAGTAGTCTGTCCAGAAAAACTCCAACCAATTTTAATATAATGAGAACATTTGTGCGACATTGGTGTAACCTGGCAGCCAAGGAACGTTGACTGGAATGCACATGTGTGAACAATGACAACTTCACTGTACTAGTTAGTGGGGGTGGTAGATGCCATTGAGTGAGCATGTATACTGTGTGGCTGTCACATTCAAAATGACTGAGTGAGTAGAGCAACAAATCTCCATCAAAGTTTGCATTATGCTTTAACACTCCTCTGTGGAAACTATTCCGATGATTCAGAAGGCTGCAGCCATGGGCAACCAGTGACTGGCAACTTAACAACAACGTGTCTGCTCATGCATCACGTCTTGTACAGAGTTTTTTTGCCAAACATCAAATCACCCAGATGACTCAGCCTCCCTATAGCCCAGATTTGGCATCCTGCAACTGGCTTTTCCCAAAACTAAAATCACTTTTGAAATGGAAGAGATTTCCAACCATTGATGAGATTCAGAAAAATACAATGGGGCAGCTGATGGTGATTGGGAGAACTGTGTGAGGTCCCAAGGTGCCTACTCTGAAGGGGACTGAGGTGTCATTGTCCTATGTACAATGTTTCTTATATCTTCTATCTTATATAAATGTCTCTATTTTTTATATTACATGGCCAGATACCTTCTGGACAGACCACACACGTGTATATATATGTGTTATGGATATATGCATGTGTGCACATATGTATATATAGGCACAGATACACATGCATATATGTGTGTATAATATACACATATGTAAGTATATGCACCATACAGTGTATGTATAATATACACATGTGTTTATATAATATAAATGTGTATATATTCATATACATATATATTAATCTTTAGCCACCTGTACCTTATTTTAGGTGTGTATCAGTTATTTTTCGCTGCTTACCATATCACTCCAAAATTTAGTAGGTGATTACAATAACCACTTGATTTGTTCATGATTTTGTGGGCCAGCAATGTAGGTTGTACTCAGGTAGATTTTCTATAGGTCTTGCCTATAATTATTCATGTGGTTGCAAGTCACCCGGAATTTTACTGGAGCTAGATGGTTCAAGATGTCCTAGCAGGTCTGGTGGTTAGTGTGAACTGTTGACTGAGACACCATCTCCACTTAGTTCTTTATCCTCAAGGAGGGTGCCTTTTCTTCACATGGTATTGGTGTATGAAGACTGAGAGCAGAGCTGAAGGCCTCTTGAAAACCAGATTACTTCTCTGGTACTTCTGCTGTGCTCAGCTATTGGCTTGGAGCAGCCAGAGGCTGGGTGTTCTCGTTGCGAACCTTACAAACCTCCAGAGGCATGCCAGTCAATAGTACTCCTCATAGCAGGTTCTTTGAGGGGGAAGTCTGATTATACTGCTCCTTCATGGACATCACATAAATATGGTTTAATGCAACAAAAAACTGTTTTAGACTTTACTGTTAGTGAGAAACCTTGTTTTTACTTCTAGTTTGTGTTTTCAGTGCTTGTGTTTTCCTCTCACATGTATCATATGAAGGATTCAAAACATGAAAGAATGAAAATATAGCCATTATTTACCTTTAATGGAACAAGTACCTTGGGAGCACACTCTCAGTTTCCATTAAAGACTGCTTCTCCCTGGCCACTGCAGAGCACTGACACCAGAGCAGAGCTGCCTCACAGCAGTGCTGTTTTACAATTGAGCTGTTTGCACTGAATAAAGTCTCTCTCCCCTTCATCTCATTCCAAACTGGGGACTCCTCTGGCATTGAGTTGGTGACAACAGTGACTAAACACCCTTGGGGAGAAGTGCCAGTGAGGAGAAGCAAACGCAAAACCTCTACTGTCCTTCTTGGATGTTTAAAGGTTTGGCCCCAATGATTTTTGTGTTTAGACAAAGGCTTCCAGGCCAAGGGACCCTTTCTGTGAAGTACACTTCTATATATCTTACAGAGCAGTAGTCCTTCAGGTGTGAGTTGGGGGAGAGTGTAGGGGTTGGCTGGGATGGAGGCAGGACATTGGAGACATATGTGGTTGTCATAACTGGGGAGGCAGGGATGTGGTGTATTGCTGGCACCTAGTAGGTAGAGGTCAGGGATGCTTAATATCCTACAATCAGGGTTGCCAGCTTTAGCAAATAAAAGTACACATGGTGGGACGGCCAAATGAAGTACAGGACTCCCAGTTAAATTTGAATTGGATTAATGGAACTTTTCATCTGAAATTCAGGTTTGACTGGGTGCCCTATATTCAATCTGGCAACTCTACCTGCAAAGTACAGGACAGGGCCCCATAACAAAGAATTATCCAGGTCAAACAAACAATTGCTTTAACCATTGGTCAATTAACTCACAGACAAACAATAAAATATATTTTTATCCTGATGTTTGGAAAAATTCAAGAATACTTTTCTTCTAAACAACTTGTTCTAAATGGCTATCATTAAAACAATGTAATGATGTGGTAAAGATTTTAAAAGACAAAAAAAAAACCTAACTTCTGCTTATCAACTCTATATTTCAATTTAAGGGTATAGTCTTCAGAGAATCATCCTCTTTCTGTCCTTTCTGTCACACACTCCTTTGCCTCTCAATATTTGTCTTTTTCAATTATTAGCTGGGTATATGGCCGCCACCAATGAAGACTAGTTGTAGTTGGATAACGTAGTTCTGCAAACTTGGATTTGATGAGATTGATGTATGTGACTTTCACAAGTGTCTGTATAGAGAAGATGAGTGCTCACTTCCTCCTGCTTTCCTCCTTCTTGCTGGCTTGGTGCAGGGTTCTGCATGTTGGGTCATCAGGTGATAGCTGCACTCGGAGGCTGAAAGCAGAAACGTGAAGGAAGCCTAATGCCATCATTCCAACTTTAGATCACAGAGCTGGACATTTAGATGACAGAAAAAAAAAATTCTATCATGCTTAAGCCATTTTTATTTCAGGATTTCTGTCACTAGTTGCTAAAGCTAATCCTAAACATCTTTTTGTTTGTTTGTGCTCACCAACATCTGCTACAGAACCTGAAGGGGACAGAGCTATGCAAGGTGGCCATCTAGCAGGGTAAATGTGATGGATCTTGACAAGCCTAAGAAGGGGGCTGTTAAATGAGTCAAAATTAAGGACAAAAGCTATCTATGGCATAAAACATACTCAATAAATATTTTTGAATGCACAATGATTATTAGAGGTGTCTGCCATGTTTTTGAACCAAATATTATACCTGTCTAGATGACCCTCTACCCCCCATACCCCCTATTAACCTCTCAAGACTCAGCTTCCATGCGACTCTTCTGTCAAGCCTCCCCAGCCTCTTCTGGTATTGGGTCTGCCTACCTCGATAAGTATATCTCTGCCCCTCTTACCTGCATTCTGTTATCATCTAATTATATTGAAACTGGATAGGAATACCCATGGCTTTTCTTCTTTGTGGCCTTACCACCTAATCCAGTGTCTGGAAGACTGGAGGAGAAGCAAGGATGGAATTCTAAACATACAAAAATTCATATAGGACTTTCCTCTAAAAATTTCTTTTGCAAATTAGAAACTGAATTAGTCAGGGTTCTACAGATGGATATATATGTGTCCATCCGTCCTGTTGGTTCTGTTTCTCTGGAGAACCCTGACTAACACTTCTTACATAAATAAAGGGAAATATTTATTTTAAGGAATTGGCTTATGCCATTGTTGGGGCTGGCAAGTCTGAAATCTGCAGGGCAGGTCAGCGGGCTAGAGACTTGGGGAAGAGTTGATGTTGCAGTCTTAAATCTGAAGGCAGTCTACTAGCAGAATTCCTTCTTCTTTGGATGATCTTTTCTCTCAAAGCCTTCAACTCACTGGATGGGGCTCACCCACAATATAGAGGGTTATCTGCTTTATACAAAGTCTATTGATTCCAATGTTAACCATACCTAAAGAATATCTTCACAGCAACATCCTGACTGGTGTTTGACCAGAAACTGGGGTACCATGGCCTAGTCAACTTGACACAAAATTAATCACCACAGGAACCATAAGGAGAAGTGAGTTTATTGAACACTTTTAAGTTCAAATAGTATGATATCAATGACCTCTGCCAGACAGTTGCATTTGTTATGGAACCAGAAAAAAACAATTCATTATGGAAAATGAAAGAGAATTTCCTATAGAAAACAATTAGAAATATAATCAGCCTTGATCAGTGTAGCTCAGTTGATTGGGTGTCATCCTGCAAAGTCAAAGGTTGCTGGTTTGATTCCTAGTCAGGGCACATGTCACATGCCTAGGTTGTAGGTTCCATCCTTGGTCAGGGTGCATGCAAGAGGCAACCAATCAATGTTTCTCACACTCTTTCTCCCACTCTTCCCCTCTGTCTAAAAATATAAATAAATAAAATCTTTTAAAAAAAGAAATATAAACAGATGTGTTTAGTAACTTCAAATTCATTATTATTATATGCATGGTAGTTAAAGAAAGCTCACTCATGCAGAGACCTTGCTATGTAATAAAATTAAGACAGGTAGCCCTGGCTAGTGTGGCTTGGTGGATTGAGCACTGGCCTGTGAACCAGGGGGCTGCTGGTTTGATTCCTGGTCAAGGTACATACATGGGTTGTGGGCTGGGTTCCCAGTGGGGTATGCACGAGAGGCAGTCACACATTGATGTTTCTCCCCCTCTCTTTCTCCCTTCCTCCCCCTCTCTAAAAATAAATAAAATCATAAAAAGAAAATAACATAAAGATAGGCTTATGTGAACCAGGAGCCCTGGGGGGCAGGGGTAGAACAAATAGAATATCCACATCAACAATATTCATTTAAGGTTAAAAGATTGTGACTATTATTAATCAAGAATTTAAATACAATACCGCTAAGATATAATACTATTTTGCTCAGGACAAGATTGATACTCTATTCCTAGCCCAGATGAAAAGTACGTATATAAAAAAAGGAAAGGAGGAAGTTGTGCCTAGCATGCACTGATCTAGATTAACGGTTGCGGTGTGCAATGTTGTAAATTTAACTTCTCTTGCTGTTTGTGCACTAAAGGGTACTCAACTGGCCCGGAAGAATTAATGCAACTTGTAAAAGTAGGCCAACTAATTTATAGGCAATAGCTTATATACCAGGAAAACTGGATCAATAATAATGCTATATTTATTTCCATGAAACCTAGCAATATTTTTCTCACTGAAAAGTGAGTACAGATGAAGTCAATGGGAAAGCACTTTTTTCCCCCCTGGGGATGGGATGAGCATGAAGAAAGAGGAATATTAAGCAGCAGCCAAGGAGCCAAAGAGCCAAAGAGGAACAGAAACAGGAAGAGAAGGAGTATATGGCTCAGGAAAAATCTGATGGATGTTTCTCAGCCTGGCAGAAAGAGGATGCAAAAATTTAAGAACATGGGTCAAAATAAAGGCCAACACCAAGAAAAAAAAACAATCTTCTCTGGCTTTATAATTACTAGAATCCTATTTATCTCTCTTATTCATTCATGTCTCAATCTTCTCTTTATTCAGCTATAGTTTATGGAGCACACACCTGGTGCCAGAGCTTAATCTGGGAACTGATGCTATAATAGGCATAGACTACCCTGTTCTTGCACAGTCCACATTCACTCAGCCTTCTCTGGAGGTTGCTTACACACAGTTCCTAATTGGGGCAATGTTTGCTCAAGTTCTTCTGCTGAGAGAGTGCTCTAGGCCTGGGTCTGTGCTCAGAGATCCATAAACAACTCAGAGGCTCCTTAACCAATGAGACCCAGAAGATATTTGATAAATGCTTATCCTCCTCACCCTTGGAGGGCCGCCTAAAGGCCAGTTTGGCCCTAGTGGTGACTTGCTCATTTTATTGGTTTTCCTCCCTTCCCTCTCTACCCTGTTCCTTTTTTCCCAGTGTTGCTTGGGTTTAACACCTTAATCACCAAATCTTTTTCATTTGGGAGTGAGTTAAAACCAAACTAAGACAGCAGGGAACAAGGCAGATCACTTTCTGTTCTTGTGGAACTTATCACTTGGGAGAGGGTGACGAAAAACAACTGAAAGAAATGAATACACAAAAATAACTTATTCTGATTATTGTTAGAATGGAAAGGAAGTAACAACTGGATTCTAGAAGAGTTTTAGGGTAGGGGTCTTGTCTGGGTGAGCACGGAGGGCCCCAGGGAGGAGGTGACCTAGAGCTGAGGCCTGAGAGATAGGAGCCAGTTATGTAAAGAGCTAGGGAAAAATCTTATTCCCATTTAGCTCTTTCTTCCCTCATCAGGATCCCTAATGGGTTCCTGCGGATACTTCTTTCTCTTCCAGAGCAGCCCCTCATCCCACAGGGTCTAAATATACCTGGCTGTGGCAGAAATCTGAAAGCTGGGTTATACCCACTGAGGAAGAAGGGGTCCTATGTAGAGCAGGGTGGGCCTTACTGCTCTGGGCCCAGGCACCATAGGGCCTGGGGGTAATCCTGGGGGACCCTGCTTCCCGGAGATCACTGCCTGCATTCCTGGCTCTGTGGTAGAGGCCCTTTGCTGCAATCTTTGCCCCTTTTCTAGATCCCTCTTTACCTTCTTGCACAGCCAGCAGGGTCTCACTCCCACTCTTTTTCGGTCCGCAGAAGGCTTGCATGGATGATAAAAGACCCAATAGCTGTAGCTACTAGGGCTTCTGGGTCTTTCTTTAGGCTGCTACTCTGGGCCACTCTGGATGAAGAACTTCAGAAGCCAGAGGACAGTGGTTTTCTTAAACCAGGTTTTTCCCTTTTCTTCTTCTATCAGAAGGGAAGGAGAGTCAGGTTCTCACCTGTGTAAGATCTGGAGCTCTGCCTGGCCCCATTTCCCCACAGGAAATTTTGGTTACCTCACGGTAATATACTTGGGGAGGTGGGGCGATGATTACAATCCATTGAATTTGGTACTAAATTCGTCGATTTGTAAGGAAATGCTGTGGATTCCTTTTATAAAATCACATCTCATACTGCAATGATTGTGGTGCAGAAACTGGGAAAGATTTTTCTCCTTTTTAAACGCAGTCAGCTATCTCTTTCCGGGTCACACTCTTGCAACTTAAAACATCCGGGTCCCACGGGGCAAAGCTGAGGGCTTGGATGCAGATTGCAGTGTGGAGCGTCTTCTTCGCTCACTCCCTCTGCGTCCCTGTGACCTTTGGAGTTGTGGTTTCCTGTTTGGAGGTGGAGGCCTCCTTCTTGCCCAGGGCCTAGCTGTGCGGACACTCTTTTTAGCAGAACCTCGAGCAGAGCGCTGCGCAAGGTACCCGGTGGTCCTGACAGTGGCTCGCGCCGCCAGGGCTGCCCCAGGTTCGGAGCGGTGATGGGAAAGGAGGTGGTTTTGCTACCCGTGTTCCCTTTAAAGAGAACAATTTCAACATGGCTGTTGCTTTGGAAATGAACTTATGTGGTATGTTAGTAAGGACTGGGTAGAGAGGAAATAGAAACAGAAGGAAAGGAATATTCATTGGAGATCTTGGGCTCTGTTTTGAAAAGGGAAAGAGAGAAAAAGAAAAGAATGAGAATTGGAAAAATCCACAGGGAGAAGGCTTTTTTTTTTTTAAATCACGATGAGGGATACTTGGGGATATTATAAAGGAGAGAGGCTGAAAGAGGAGAGAATGAAAATGTTGGAGACCTGAAAGAATTTGAGAGGGAGATTCTGGTGTCACAAGCCTGGTTCTGTTAGCGTTGCACAGCCTCCAACATTGACCGAAGTCTCATCCTCCATCACTTTCTCCTCCTCTTTGTCCTTCACCTCTTCTCTCTGCCTTTCATTGACTTATTATTTCATGATGGCTTTATTTAGAGAGAAGAATATGTAATATAAAACATAAAGTTCTCAGAATCTGCTCCCCAACCCTCAGATAGTTACTGCTGTCAACAATTTGGCGAATATTTCTACAGATTTTTTTTCTCTGTAAATACAAACACAAATGACTATTTTTGCTATAATTTATTTTTACAAATATCAGGTCATCTTATAATATGTTAGCAATTCGCTTTCTCTACTGTAATGATGTATTTCCAAGTTTTAAAAATTTATCATATCTGTGTTAAGAGGCAATATTGCCTAGTGTTTAAGAGAAAGCATTCTAGTGTCACACTGCCTGTGTTCAAATTCTGGCTAAGGTACTACAGTTAGTCCTCTCTTTGCTTAAAATCTTGTAATAATAGGAGAAAGTAAAAAGATATAATACTATTTATTAAAAATTATTTTAAAATGAGCAGATGAGAGACTAAAACTTTTATAGAAGAATATTATATGCAATTCTATGGAAATAAATTTGACAATCTGGGAAAAACTGATGTTTTCCTAGAATATAATTGATCAAAATTGAATAAATAAAAAACCTGAATAGGTCAATAATCATGAAAGAGATGCAGAAGATTTACCATTTGAAAAGGTACCAGGTCTAGTGTTAGTTGCTATAGAGGGGGAAAAACCCCCCAAACAAACACATAATTTACCTGTAATGAATTTACAGCCTACTAAAAAAAGAAAGTTTTCAAAATCAACTGTAAACAGGTCCATTTAATGAAACACAGGTCGAGCCAAGCAAAGCAAGGAGTGAGATTGGTCAGGTTTATTTCTTGTTTCTCTTACAATAATGATCTTTATATATATACTTTCCAAATCAAATATCTTGCTCACAAAACTGTCAAACAGAAACAGGTTTTTGTTTTTTGCATTATTTTTGTACTCTAGAAACCTCATGATGGCAGCATTTCACTTTGGAAGAAGGTGTGCAGTGCCTGCAGTAGCCATCCTGCTTTTCCATTCAGAGCAGCACCCAGGAGTCATGCTGTTATTAGGGGAGGGGATGGGAGACAAGGTGGTAGATGGGTTTCAAAATATTCTGACTTTTACACTCTTCTCTGATTTACCATCCACAAAAACTTCTGTAAATTGGTTGTTTGGGTGAGCAGTTTCTCTACAGTCATTATAGAAACAGGTATTTTATTCTAGCTGCATTTGTACCACTTAAGCTAAATAGCTGATTTTTCTGTTCCCAATACACCACTTGCGCAGAAATAGTTTTTATTTTTCATCTTGGAAATTAGGCCGTAAAGAGTCAATATTGTAAAATTGTAGTGGCATCAGCCCTTGCTCGGAATACTGAAATGATTGGCTTCCTCCCTATTTCCTTAGAGCCTCTTCTCCAAACTTCATATCATGTCGCTATTCCCAAGCATCCAATGACTTCCCATTGCAACTATAGTAAACCCAAACTCCTTCCTGTGACCTGAATGCCCTACAGCTGTGGTCTCAACCTTTTTGGCACCAGGGACCAGTTTCATGGAAAGCAGTTTTTCCACAGACTTCGGGCAGGGGGGTGGTTTCAGGATGACTCAAGCGCATTACATTCAGACTCACCTCCTGCTGTGCAGCCTGGCTCCTAACAGGCCTGGGTTCCCAGTCTGTGGCCTGGAAGTTGGGGACCCCTTGCCCTAGAGAGTCTGGCCTTTTCCACTTTTGTGGCCTCATCTCCTGTCATTCTCCCTCTTGACTGCTTACTTGTCGTAGCCACGAGAGTCTTGCTGTTCCTTGAACACAGTAAGTTTGTTCTACCTCGGGGCCTTTGCACTTCCTGATCGTCTCTTGTTTTATAGGGCTCATTTCCTCATTCAAGTCTCTTCTCAAATGTCACTTCTTCAGATAAGTCTTACCTGATCACTGCTTCCTCTCCTTCACCTTATCCTTACCCTGCATTATTTTTCTTCACTGGGAAAACAAGACTACCCAATAATTTATTGTGGGTATTCCTCAAGCAGATAATAAGTTCAGTGGAGGATCGGGACTTTGTTGTGTTTACTCCTGTCTTCCTAGAACCTAGAAACATACCTGACATATATTAGATGCTTGTATGAATGCAAGAATGAGGAAATTTCAGTGATGTCTCTGTTCATCTCTTTTTTGTATGTGGCAATGTGCCAGATACTTGCAAAGTAGCAGTTCAAACCTGAATGAGGTGCCCATGATTCTCTACATTTAATTTATTTTTTAAATAGATGTTTGATTTTTTAATGTCTCCCCCAAATTGTCACTAAAGTAAAAGTAGTCAGATAAATGATAGCAGTTAGATATTTTTAGCATTTATGTAATTTTTAAAGCATCAAAAATTAGCATCAGATTATTTTATAATATATCTGTGGAATTCTCTTTTCATAAAGATTTTATTTATTTCTAGAGAAAGGGGAAGGGAGGGAGATAGAGGGAAAGAAACATTGATGTGGAAGAGAACATTGATGTGTGACAGAAACATCCATCTATTGCCTCTCCCACGCCCCCAACCAAAGACCTGCAGTCAGGCATGTGCCCTCACTGGGAATTGAGCCAGTGATCTTTCAGTTCACAGACTAGCACTCAATCCATTGAACCACACTTTCCAGGGCTAATTCTTAAATGAAGTTAATTTTATTGAGAAGTTATGCAAGTTACCAAAACCTAGTGTCTGCATCCTGGATGATATTTTGTCTGCAAAATAGCTCTGAGGCATAGAATACCCAGGCTGCAAAGGGAAGAGTATAAATAATTAAGATGTAAATTCATATATGGTTGTGTCCCCATTACAGTTCCTTTTTTTGTAATAGCAGTGTACTATGTCCTCAATTTATAAATGGAATTGCATTTAGATGTAAGCATGTGGAAGGAGAAATTCTGGAAAGTTCTTGGTAAATAAAAAGCAATTAATTACATATTATTCCCATATCTACAGATCTAGTTATGCTCATAATATTTAATTCAGTTTTGCAACTACATGCAATCCCAAAATTAAAATTATAATGTAATATTTAAAATTTTTATATTCTGAAAAACATTAAGATAATCCCTAAATTATTTTTTAGTAATAATACAAAATTTAAGATGAAATATATTAAATTCAAATTCTTTGAAGTGAAATTAGGAATTAACACAAATAAGTCTTGTTTTCTTTTTTATAGTAACTTACTGAGTGTCCCTGTCTGTCGTTTTTCTAAATGCTCATTAGCTTAATTCTTACTTGTATTTTAAAAATTATTTTATTTTGTCTATGCTTATAACTAATAATAATACCTATAATAATATTTTTTTTTATTTTTAGAGGGAAGAGAAGGAAAGGAAAAAGAGAGGGAGATAATCATCGATATGTGAAACACCGATTCATTGCCTGTCATGTGTACCCCAGCTGGGGACTGAAACCGCAATGCAGACATGTGCCCTGACTGGGAATTGAACTGGTGACATTTTGCTTTGTGGGATGATGCCCAAATAAATGAGCCACACTGGTCATGGCAATACCTGCTATAATCTGTAAGTGTTTTTACAGTGTGCTAGGAATGTGCTAGGTATAGCACATTCTATGGGAAAATTAACTCCAACTTTAAAGCACTAACTTACAAATGAAATTTCTTAACCTATATTTACAAGAATAGAACTATCTGAATTGAGTGACAGCAACTTTAAATTGATGGAAGCATAAGTAGCATGACAAATTGAATTAAATTAGAAAAATATATGTGTGTAGTAGAATATTGAAAGTCTTTGATGTTTTATTTCCAAATAGCATTCTTGGCATTTAAAGATATTACTGCTGACAATATTGTTCTTTGCACACTTGCAAAGTTACAAAGTCTGATGCATATATAACTTGCAGTTACTTTCGTAATAAGCATCATCTATGTGATTTTGACTGATTGACTGTGGTGTGCTAAAGTACTTTAGTAGCAATGCCTTTCTCTATTCTTTTTTTTTTTAATTCTTATGTTGAATGTTTTTTTTTAAGACTTTATTTATTTATTTTTAGACAGGGAAGGGAGAGAGAGAGAGAGAAACATTAATGTGCGGTTGCTGGGGGACATGGCCTGCAACCTAGGCATGTGCCCTGACTGGGAATCGAACCTGCGACACCTGGTTCGCAGCCCGCGCTCAGTCCACTGAGCTATGCCAGCCAGGGCCCTTTCTCTATTCTTTATGCTAAAGTTTGCCTTTGCTCCTGAACCACAACATCTCTGATTGCCACTTTTAGCTAAGTTGTCTGCTGCTGCTCTGTCTACACATCTGCATTGCCATTATTCGGTGAAATCTTGTTAATATTCTTTGGCTCACTTTTGCCTTGACTCAGCACAGGTCAATTAATTGTAGGGAAGTCAGTTTGACAGAGAACCCTGAATCTCCTCAAAGTGATATGACTAGATGGCAACTTATTCTTTGGGCATGATAGATATAATGGACATGTGTGGTTTATCCTTGCTCAGCGTCCATTTTCCTATAATGAGAGGAAACCATCCTCCTTTGGGGAAACACTCCTCCAGTGATTTAGGTGAGGCCTATGATTCAGCTAGTGCTGAACTTTCCTCTGGAGCCAGTGGTTTATGTATGACAGATGAGAGCAATATATGCCTTGGCCATAGAGATTTGTTCAGAGGTAGGCCTGTGACTGAAGCAGGCTAGCCACAGCAATAAACATCCAACTGGAACTTCCTGCTGAAATCACTAGGAAAGAGAAACTCTCTTTTGTTTTCGGAGATTGCTAAGCTTAGAGTGTTGATAGCCATTTGCCACGAATTGAGGTCATCCTGAAATGAAAGCAAAAGGGGGTAAGCCAAGCTGGAGATGGAAAATATATAAACTGCATGTTTGAATGCCTAGATCTAGCTTCACCTGAAACCAGTAGTAAACTGTTCATATTACATTAGCTTAAGTTACATTAGTTTGAATTAGTTGAGTTGGTTTTATCCCTTTGTAACCAGAAGAATTCTGAATAACAAAATGGGAATGACCACAAAACAAATCTCAAGAGCAGTTATATGTGACATTTGCCTTCCTAAGGATGTAAATAGTCATATTGAGCACTTCTGTTGATATCAGAAAGGCAGTCCACAAAGTCAACTGTTGACATGTTCCTGAAGGTCAGCTAGTGTGCTACAGGCTACTCTTGCTGTGATTTAGAATTCTGCTCTGCTGTCCTTTATTCTTTTCATAAAACTGGAGTGGCAGAGAACAGTAAGTAGGGAAATGCTGGTGCTGTATCATCTTGTCAACTCTATAATTTTTAAACAAATATTGTAGTCTTTGTTTGAAAAGTATAGAAACTAATGAATAGAAGGGGAATCCCAGTGGAAGTACTGAAGAGTGTTCATGTGATGGACATGCTTTAGAATTTAGGCTCTAATTGACAGCTTTGTGATTATAGTTAAGTTACTTAACCTCTTAGCCATAGTTGCCTTGTATTTAGAATAGGAATAATAGTGGTTCTGACTAATAGGGCTTGATTTTTAAAAAATTTTTTAAATTTATTTATTTTTAGAGAGAGGGGAAGGGGAGGAGAAAGAGAGGGAGAGAAAAATCAATGTGTGGTTGCTACCTGTGCACTCCCCACTGGAGACCTGGCTCACAACCAGGTATGTGCCCTGACTGGGAATCAAATTGACAACCCTCTGGTTTGCAGGTCGGCACTCAATCCACTGAGCCACATCAGCCAGGGCTGTTTTTTTTTGTTTTTTTTGTTTTTAAATTGAATGGGTTAATTTAGGGAAAAACTGAGAACAGTGCCTGGGCTTAAAAAATACTCAAAGTATATTGGTTATGATTGTTATTCTCTCTTAATTTTAGGTATCATAACATGGCCCCAGAATGGAACCCTATATTTGCATACCATGATACCATCCTCATCTGCTCCTCCAGACACATTTGGACAAGGGTCTGGCAGCCCAAGGTACAAACACATGACTCTAGGATAAATCTTAGCATGTTTGCAGTTCCTTGTGGTTAATGATCATTAATACAGAAAAGCAACAGAGTATGACTGCTATGTCAGGATTGTATTCAGCCTTGAAGCAATTTCCATTTTTATATGTCCATTTAGACCAGTTTGTATGATATGAAATCGATAAAAAGAAAACTGTGTTGGCAAGAACTCTGCCTAATTAAAAAAAAGATTCTTTTCTCAGACTACACAGGCCTTTAACATTGTTATTTAAAAATTTGTTATTTCTCTGCAAAGATGTGATTGCCACATTAGAAGGATGATATTGTAATCACACAATAGCCTTTGTTCAGCTGTCTTTTTTTAAATATATGTTTTTTGATTAATCTTTATTATATTTTTTCCATTACCATTTAGTGCTTTATAGTCTCTTTCCCACAACAATCACTGCACCATTGTCCATGTCCATGAGTCCTTTTTCATTTTTGCTCAATCTCTCCACCCGCTAACCTACCTCCACTAGCAGCTATTTGTTCTCAATCTATGACTCTGTCTCTGTTTTCTTGTTAGTTCAGTTCGTTCATTAGATTCCACATACAAGTGAAATCATATGGTACTTGTCTTTCTCTGACTGGCTTATTTCACATAAGGATAATGTTCTCCAGGTCCACTTATACTGTTGCAAATGGTGAAATTTTCTTTTCTTTTTTTTTTTTTATGGCTGACTAGAATTCCATTGTGTAAATGTCCCATGGTTGTTTTATCCACTTATCTATTGATAGACACTTGGGCTGATTCCATGTTTTGGTGATTGTAAATAACTCTGCATTGAACATAGGGGTGTTTATGTGTTCTTTTGAATTAGTGTTTTGGGTTCCTTTGGATATATTCCCAGCAGTGGGATCACTGGGTCTTCTAGGCAGAAAATCAATGAGACAGAGGCCTTAAACAACACACTAGATCAAATGGATTTAATTGATATCTTGAGAGCATTTCATACCAAAGCAGCAGAATATACATACTTTTCAAGTGCACATGGATTGTTTTCTAGGGCAGACCACATTACTGGCGCACAAAACAAGTTTCAATAAATTTAAGAAGATTGAAATCATATTTAGCATCTTCTCTGATCACAATACTATGAAACTAGAAATTAATCACAAGGAGAACACTGAAAAGCATGCCAGGCATAGAAGCTAAATAACATGTTATTAAACAATGAAGTGTTCAACACCAAGATCAAGGAATAAATCAAAGGGTACCTTGAAACAAGTGAAAATGACGCAACAATCCAAAATCTGTGGGATACTGGGAAAGCAATCCTAAGAGGGAAATTCATAGTATTACAGTCATATCTCAAAAAAAAGGAAGAAAAAGAAAAAAAGAAAAAAAAAGGATAGAAAAAGAGAAAGAAAGAAAGAACTCATATAAACAATCTAACTTCACACTTAAAGGAACTTGAAAAAGAACAACAAACAAGCCCAAAGTGAGCAGAAGGAAGGAAATAAGAGCAGAAATAAATGCAATACAGTTTAAAAAAATGACACACACAAAAAATCAATGAATCCAACAGCTTGTTCTTTGAAAAGATAAACAAGATTGACAAACCTTTAACCAGACTAATCAAGAAAAAAAAAAGGACCCAAATAAATAAAATTAGGAATGAAAGAGGAGAAATAACAACTGACACCAAATAAATACGAAGGATTATAGGAAAATTTTGTGAACAATTATAAGCCAACAAACTCGATAAGCTGGAAGAAGTGGATAAATTCCTAGAAAAATATAGTCTTCTAAAACTAAATTAGGAAGAATCAGAGAATCTGAGTAGATAGATTACACCTAGTGAAATTTGATGCAGTAATCAAAAAACTTCCAACAAACAAAAGCCCTGGACCAGTAGGCTTCACAAGTAAATTTTACCAAACATTTTGAGGAGAACTAACACCTCTCCTTCTCAAACTTTTTCAGAAAATTCAAGATGAGGGAAGGCTCTCAAACTCATTTGATAAGGCTAGCACTATTGTAATTCCAAAACCAGATAGAGACACTACAAAGAAAGAAAATTATACGTGAATATCCCTGATGAACATAGATGTTAAAATCCTCAACAAAATATTAGCAAACCAAATACAGCAATAAATCAAAAAGATCATATACTATAATCAAGTGGGATTTGTCCCAGGAATGCAAGATTGGTACAACATTCACAATTCATTAAATGTGACTCACCATGTAAACAAAATGAAGGATAAAAACCATGTGATTATATCAGTAGGTGCCGAGGAATCTTTTTACAAAATTCAGCACCTATTTATGATCAAAACTCTCATCAAAGTGGGAATCGAGGGAACATACCTAAACATAATAAAGGCCATGTATCACAAACCTACTGCCAGCCTCATACCCAATGGCAAAAGCTACAAGTGTTCCCCTTAAGATCAGGTACAAGACAGGGATGTCCACTTTCATCCTTTTATTCAATGAATATTGGAAGTTCTAGCCACAGAAATTAGACAAGAAGAAGCAATCAAAGGCATCCAAATTGGAAAGGAAGAATAGACAATATTCTTAGTTGTGGGGAAACAGCTGTCCTTGTACCAACTTTAGAGACTCAACTTGTGACTTAAGTTCAATTTAACAATCCGCATATAGCTAGCACCTCTATGATCAACATCAGGAAACAAAAATGTTCTCCTGTAATAAATAATAGCAAAGGGTAGGTATATTTCTGTTCTTCAGATGATTGTCGGTTTAATCTAATTTTAGTTCAAAGTTCCATTCATCTCTGCTTCTGCATCAGAGACAAAATTACTTTATTTGATTAACTATGAGGGCTGGGAAGAAGTACTCCATACATCTTAATATTTAATTCAATTGCATTAATTAGGAAGAAACAATTCCATAGCCTCAAGTAAATAATCTCAAATTGGAATGGTCAAAACAAAAAAGTTAATACCCAAACAGAATTTAGTGTGTTACATTAGTGTGTGAAATCATCTAAAATTAATACTAATCATTTTATACCAAAACAATAATAAAAGCCAAAGTTCTGCCTCATTGTTCTCTAGTGAAGCATGAATAATTTGTGATTCAGGTAAGCTTTTCATTTCCCTGAGTCTTCCACAGATTTTCCCAATTTCATTATTCAAACTGTATTTCTTTAAAGCACTTCAGCTACTCTAGAACTAATAGTACTAGATGTCATAACTTCTGATGTTACCATTTGTAGATCTGTCATCAGCCCTAATGCAAAACAGAGCTTGATGAGGTCTTACAGGACAAGGGAAGAACCCACCTTACTTCCCCCTGCCCTGAATCTGGCCTGAATCTTCTCCATGTTCTCTAACACTCTCCCTGGATTTAAATCTTTGCTCATTCACAGTTATCTGATCCCATCTAGTCTTTCTAGAAAGCTGCCTATGGTGGAAAATTTACATATCCTATTTTACTCTGAAAACTCTTAAATTTATTGGGACAACATTGGTTAATAAAATTATATAGCCTTCAAGTGTACAATTCTATAATACATCACCTGAATATTACATTGTATATTCACCACTCAAAGTCAAGTCTCCTTCCATCTCCATATATTTGACCCCCTTTATCTTTTTCTACTTCCCCACTACCTCCCTTTCCCTCTGGTAATCACCATACTGTTGTCTATGTCTTGTTCGTTTGTTCCTTTATGTTTTATATCCCACATAGGTGAAATCTTATGGCTCTTGACTTTTTCCATTTCACTTATTTCTTTTTCTTTTTTTAATCATTTTTAAAATATTCAAATCTGACTTATTTCTTAGCATGGTATTCTCAAGATCCATCCATGTTGTTACAAATGGCAATATTTCATCTTTTCATAGGGCTGAGTAGTATTCCATTGTCTATATGTGCCACATCTTTATCCAATTATCTATTGAAGGATACTTTGGTTATTTGCAAACAATGCTTGTATGTGTTGTGGTTCTTTCCTGAGGGTAATGTGAGTTAGAAGGAATGAGATTTGAAATAGTCACCAAACTGAGGGAGAAAGAGAGCTGAGTAGGAGAATTACGATAAATTCCAGACAGCCTGGGAGACTAGCATACATTGGAGGCCATGAATCTGTGGAGGCTCCATATGACCCAGTTGTGTATTTTTTTCCATGGCTGTTACAGTGAAAACAAGGGACCAAAGAGTTAAGAGTATTTATGTGCCATGGATCTTTGCCAGAAGGAAGAAAGTGAAGCCAGGACAAGGCTGATGGCCTAAGAGATGATGAAGGTATTAAGGGATTGGATACTAGGGAGTAAGAGAACCAAAATGATAAGATGTTTCAGTCATATAATAAGATGTAGGGACCTGATATTTCAGTTGGATCCTGTCTGGTTCAAGGATCAAACCATGAAGCAGTTGACTAGATGGGAATTGGCAAAAGTCCTCAGAGCTGACTCTGGCAGAGAAACTCAGTTGGTTAGAGCATCATCCCTGTACACCAAGGTTGTGGGTTCCATCCCAGGGCCGGGCATATGCAACAATCAAACAATGAATGCATAAATAAGTGGAACAAGTCCATTTTTCTCTCTCTCTCTAAAATCAATTTTAAAACAGTTAAAAGAAAAAAAAAGTCCTTAGAGTCAAGAAGGGAGAAATCCTAAGACAAATGTGTTGCTAGAGGAGTGGATACTGATGTCACACAGAAGGTCAGCAGGGGGAGAACAATGCCACATTTCAATAAACTTTTCTAAAGTCCCACTTAGTGTCAGGTACTGTATCAAGCAATGAGTCAGACCCTGTACAACTAAAAGAATATACAGTATTGTTTTGAGTAAGTGTGATAAGTAAGTATATCCCATTTAGTATGTGACAAATAGTAATTGATATGAAATATCCAATTACAGTGGGCATGCAAAGGAGCAAGTATAGTCAACAACTTGACAAGTTCAGAGAAGAATTTACCGAGAAGGTAATGTTTGCCAGTTACTAAAGGAAGTATACTAGGAAGTAGATAGATGACAGTGATGAAGAGGAGTTAAGGGCAGCCAGTCCTTAGGACATGCAAGTGAGAGCTGCAAGCACAAAAAGTGCGCAGGAGTAAAATGGCATTTTGCCTCCAACATCCCCGGCTTCCCTAAAGCCCACCTAAACCATTCAGCACACCATCACTACACCTGCTGGCCTTAAATGCCACTTTCAACACTTTGGTTTCCTTATTAAATCCTTCCATTTCTTTCCAGTTCTTTTATCATTAAAATAAAGCCTCAACTCTTACATCACAAAGAATGTTGCGAAGGCTATTTTACTTGCTCCACATCCCCTGTCCATCTGTATTTCCCACCATTGACCAATCATGTACTACTGCAGTATGTCATCGGATTCCCTTCTCTCTGATTGATAATCACTTGTGCTCATTCCCATGTTTTCTCCACATTTTCTTCATCTGTAATATTTCTCCCAAATGTCCCTGGCAAATGAGGTCATCCTTCACGTCCTGGCTGATGTTCCATGGCTCCCATGATGCCGTTCCTTGGCTATCTGATTTACTTTACTGCATATTGCAGTTCTTAGAACTGTGTTATCTTCTGGAATTCTGTAAAATAGTTTACTTGTGTTAGACTTGTTTCCTGGAACAGATAGTAAATAAATCTATAATATAATGTCAGGTTTGCTATGTTACATATGTCAATAAGTGCTACAAAGAAAAAGCATACAAAAGGGATAGAAAGGCCTTGGCTGGTGTGGCTTAGTGGATTGAGTGCCAGCCTGTGAACCAAAGGGTTGCCCGTTCGATTCCTAGTCTAGAGCACATGCCTGGGTTGCAGGCCAGGTTCCCAGTAGAGGGCACACAAGAGGCAAGCACACATTGATGTTTCTCTCCCTATCTCCCTCCCTTCCTCGCTCTAAACATAAATAAATAAAAGTAAAAAAAAATTTTTTAAAGGGAGAGAAAGTCATAGGGGTGGTTGTACATGAGGTAGTCATCTTTCAATTTTATACAGTAAAGATATCGGTATTCTTATAGATAAGGACATTGATAAGTATAGATGTAGACACAGAAACATGTATAGATATACAGGTAAATATAGACATAAACGTTTTAGATATAGCACTATGTACCACATACTGAGGTAAATAAAGTATGTCACATTCACCAGTTTGTTTAATCTCAACGGTCCTCTCAGATGTACTACATCATTTTACAAGTAAAAAAATTGATTGGGAGAGTTTTTTCAAAGTATATTTTATTGATTGTGCTATTACAGTCATCTTATGTTTTCTCCCCTTTATTCCATCCACTCTGCACCCATCTCCCACCAGCATCCCCCCCACCACCTTAGTTCATATCCATGGGTTGTACATATAAGTGCCTTGGCTTCTCCATTTCTTATACTATTCTTAACCTCCCCCTGTCTATTTTATACCTACCATTTATCCTTATTCCCTGTGCCTTTAACCCCATTCTCCTACCTCCCACCCACACTGATAACCCTCCATATGATTTTCATTTTTGTGATCCTGTTCCTGTTCTAGTTGTTCGCTTAGTTTGTTTTTGTTTTTAGATTAATTTGTTGATAGTTGATAGTTTTTTGTTATTTTGCTGTTCATAGTTTTTGATCTTCTTCTTTTTCCTAGATAATTCCCTTTAATATTTCATATAATAAGGGCTTGGTGATGATGAACTCCTTTAACTTGACCTCATCTGGGAAGCACTTAATCTGCCCTTCCATTCTAAATGATAGCTTTTCTGGATAGAATAATCTTGGGTATAGGTCCTTGCCTTTCATGACTTTGAATGCTTCTTTCCAGCCCCTTCTTGCCTGCAAGGTTTCTTTTGAGAAATCAACTGACATTCTTATGGGCACTCCTTTGTAGATAACTGTCTCCTTTTTTCTTGCTGCTTTTAAGATTCTCTCCTTATCTTTAATCTTGGGTAATGTAATGATGATGTGCCTTGGTGTGTGCTTCCTTGGGTCCAACCTCTTTGGGACTCTCTGAGCTTCCTGGACTTCCTGGAAGTCTATTTCCTTTACCAGATTGGGGAAGTTCTTCTTCATTATATTTTCAAGTAAGTTTTCAGTTTCTTGCTCTTGTTCTTCTCCTTCTGGCACCCCTATGATTTGAATGTTGGAATGCTTAATGTTGTTTTGGAGGTTCCTTAGCCTTACCTTACGTTTTTGAATTCCTGTTTCTTCATTCTGTTCTGGTTGAATGTATATTTCTTCCTTTTGCTCCAAATTATTTTTTAAACATTCTTTTATTGTTGTTCAAGTACCATTTTCTGCCTTTTTCCCCCACCCCTCCCCACCACCTTAGCTCTCCCCACCTCTCTCCCCTGTTTCCAACCCCCTGACTTATGTCCTTTATAATTGTTCCTGCAAACCCTTCACCCTTTTCCCCTATAATTCCCTCCCCTCTGGTCACTGTCAGCCTGTTCTCAATTTCAGCATCCTTGCTTATATTTTGCTTGCTTGTTCATTTTGTTGATTAGGTTCCTGTTAAAGGTGAGATCATATGGTATTTGTCTTTTATGACCTGGCTTATTTTGCTTAGCATAATTCTCTCCAGTTCCATCCATGCTGTTGCTAAGGGTAGGAGCTCCTTCTTTCTGCTTCATAGAATTCCATTGCGTAGATGTACCATAGTTTTTTGCTCCATTCATTTACTGATGGACACTTTGGTTGCTTCCAGCACTTGGCTATTGTAAATTGTACTGCTATGAACATTGGGGTACATAAGTTCTTTTGGATTGGTGTTTCAGGGTTCTTAGGATATAATCTTAGCAGTGGAATTGCTGGGTCAAAAGGCAGTTCCATTTTTAGTTTTCTGAGGAAATTCCGTACTGTTTTTGTTGCACCAATCTGCAGTCCCACCAACAGTGCACTGGGGTCCCCTTTTCTCCACAAGCTCTCCAACACTTGTTTTTTGCTTTGTTTATGATGGCCATTCTGACCAGTGTGAAGTGGTATCATTGTGGTTTTAATTTGCATCTCACTGATAGCTAGC
>PVIA01011882.1:0-41383 GCA_004024845.1 Tonatia bakeri
TTAATGATATTAATTCTCCCTATCCATGAACATGGTATATGTTTCCATTTGTTTGTGTCTTCCTTGATTTCTTTCCACAGTGGTATATAGTTTTCTGAATACAGGTCTTTTACCTCTTTGGTTAGGTTTATACCTAGGTATTTTATTTTTCTTTTTGCTATTTCAAATGGGATTTTTTCCTTGATTTCTGCTTCTGCTGATTCATTGGTGATGTACAGAAATGCCTTTGATTTCTGGATATTGACTTTGTATCCCGCTGTTTTGCCAAATTCGTTTATTAGGTCAGGCATTTTTTTGGTAGAGTCTATAGGATTTTCTATGTACACTATCATGTCATCGGCAAACAATGACAGTTTCGTTTCCTCCTTTCCAATTTGGATGCCTTTTATTTCCTTTTCTTGTCTGATTGCTGTGGCTAAAACTTCCAATTCTATATTGAATAAAAGTGGTGAAAGTGGACAGCCTTGTCTTGTTCCTGTTCTTAGTGGAAAAGATTTTAGTTTTTGTCCATTGAGTATGATGTTCACTGTAGGTCTCTCATATATGGCCTTTATTATCAAACCCAAAAATTTTTATCTTCAAGGTTTTTTTAAAAAAAAAGTTAGAATTTTATTTTTTTTAACTTAAAATATGCTTTATTATTCTCTGAATTCTTTTTTTCAAATATAGCATCCTGATCTTACATTATGACATTGCTCTTTTATTCCTCTGAGGTTATTCATTACAATTGTCGTTTATCCTTTATATTATTTCTCTTTGCTGAATTAGTTTTTTTTTTTTAAATGTCAAATGTGTACTGGATTTTGAATGTTTAGGAAAGGTAGTGGCAATTGACACTAATTCAAGAGAAAGCTAACTTTATTTTTTTTTAAAGATTTTATTTATTTATTTTTAGAGAGGGGAAGAGGGGGAGATAGAGAGAGAGAAACATCAATATGTGGTTGCCTCTTACATGGCCCCCACTGCGGACCTGGCCTGCAACCCAGGCATGTGCCCTGACTGGGAATTGAACCTGCAGTGCTTTGGTTCGCAGCCCATGCTCAATCCACTGAGGTATGCTAGCCAGTCCTGAGTTAGTTTTTTTTAAAAACCTTGTTTTTAGGTCTTTGTCTTTGATGTAGAGGGTTTCCTGAAATGGCTAGTTGGCTAACTGTATTTAAGAGTGAGGCATTAAAGAAGCTGATGCAGACACCAAAAAGCTGGCTGGGCCTGTTCACTGAGCAGGAATCTGCTTCATGTTTTCTTGGAGAAGATACCGAGATCTCATGATATTAGGACTTTTTTCTGTAGCTGATTAAGTTCTTCAGAGAGGGATTCTTCAATTTCTTTCCCCCTTTATGTTTATATTGACATTATTACAGATGTGCCCATTTTTCTCTCCTTTGCCCACTTCCACCCAGCGCCCCCCTCCCCTCTGACCATCAGCACACTGTTGTCTGTGTCTATGGGTTATGCACACATGTTCTTTGGCTAATCCCTTCCCCTCTTTCATTCACTGTTCCCTCCCCCCACCTATCTGACAGCTACCAGTCTGTGCCATGTATATCCATGCCTCTTGGTTTCATTTTGTTCTTCAGTTTATTTTGTTAATTAGATTCCACATATAACTGAGATCATATGGTATTTGACTCCCAGTATTTTAGGAGTTAATAGGGAGAAGGGAATGACTCATTTAACTTTTTTAAAATAATAAATCTCTGATTTCCTTATGAAACAGGATAGAGGAAGATATCTGGCTGGGTGGAGTGGAGGAAGGGATCTAGGGAAATAACTGCTCTCTGTATAGATTTCAGCTAGTGCTCCTATTTTTATTCTATTCCTCACCCTCCACCTCTGTACTAAGTAGTATCTCAAATTCCTCATGCTTTGTGGAATTATGGAGCAAAAACCAACTTACTTCTGATTGGCTTCCCAAATTTATGTACTTAGGTTTCATTTTCTCTGCTTTGCTAAGTCAGTTATCACTGGTCTATCTAATCCTATCTTCCAAAATTATGTCTCTTTACCTGCTGTTATCTTTTATTCTTTTTGTTATTTTGCTATGTTGGTGATATTGTAGGAGGGAATAGGGGTAAACATGTACATTTAAACCTCTGTTTTTGATGAGTAGCCCCACTAATAAGTTACAGAAAAATTCAAAAACCTCAAGGACCTACCAAATGAGAATAGATAGGTCAACGGTTTCTAATGACAGTGCGGTATGAATATTATTGCTCATTTCCTCCTCCCCTAAGTACAGATGAACTGGTACTTTACCCACCCACAAGATGTCCAAAGTCCCACCTCTCTTCTCTTTCTTGGAGGCACTTATATGGATGGGGTTTGGGGGAAACTGTATACTCAGGCAACTGATGGCTGAGGTTCTGGATGATAATAAAGTTCTGACCAGATCTCAATAAGAACTTAGCGTCATAGCTGGGCAAAGGCAATGTGACATTCTTTCTGAGTAAGGGCTGAGCAGTCTGCCTAAGCAAATCATCTCCTCACCAACTCAGCTTCTGGGCTTAATGATCCTTTGCCAGTTCATCCACTAAATTCCTATGGGACTGTTGCTCTTTATCCCTGGGACTGTTCCTGTCTTTTGAGGTCCCCTTTTACTCATCCTTTTCTTTCTATTGACCTGCTCCCAATTTCTTCCTTTTTCTCTAGGGGTACTCCTTGTTTTTCCAAGAGGTATTTCCTTATTTCTACGGTCTCCTCAAATTCCCTCTGGTTCTTTAGCTTTCGAACTAATAGGTCATTAAACCTTGGGACCAAATTATTAGCTACCTCAAAACAAGCATTTTTTTAAGGTAATTGTTCTAATTATAAATTCTTCTAGAAAGTGACAGGAAATATAAGCATTCTATTGCACCAAAAAACAAGGAAGAAAAACCATTAGTTAAGCTTCCTTCTTGAAAGTCTGAATGTTTACATGTTGTCATGGACCTTTGATGACTTAAAATGATATTCTCCAAGTCTTTTGGAGCTCTTGCAATATTTAGTCAGCCAGTCCAAAAAAATTTTTTTAAGTGCTAATGTTGTGCCAGGCTATGAAAAATACAGAAGTGAACAGGAAAGAAAAAATCCCTTCTGTCAAATATTAATTGACCATAGAGACTCAGATTTATTTCTGGCCTCTCTATTCTGTTCCATTGATCTCTATGTCTGTTCTTATGCCAGTACTAGGCTCTTTTGATCATAATGGCTTTGTAGTACAAATTGACATTAGGTACTGTGATCCCTCCTACTTTGTTCTTCTGTCTCAAGATTGCTGAGGCTCCATTTTTGGTTCCATATAAATTTTTGAAATATTTGTTCTAAATCTGTGAAATATGCCATTGGTATTTTAATAGGGATTGCATTGAATCTATAAATTGCTTTGGATGGTATGGACATTTTGATGATGTTAATTCTTCCAATCCATGAACACTGTATATTCTTCCATTTATTTGTGTCTTCCTTAATCTCTTTCTTCAGTGTTGTGTAGTTTTCTGAGTAAAGTACTTTTACCTCCTTGGTTAGGTTTATTCCGAGGTATTTTATTTTTCTTGTTGCTATAGTAAATGGGATTTTTTTTTCTGTTTTCTGTTTCTGATGTTTCATTGTTGGTACACAAAAATGCCATTGTATCCCTCTGTTTTGCCAAATTCACTTATTAGGTTGAGTAGTATTTTGGTGGAGTCTATAGGGTTGTCTATGTGCACTAAATAGCCAAGTGTTGGAAGCAATCTAAGTGCCCATCAGTAAATGAATGGGTGAAAAAACTATGGTACATTTACACAATGGAATACCGTGAAGTAGAAAGAAAGAAGGAGCTCCTACCCTTCACGACAGCATGGATGGATCTGGAGAGCATTATGCTAAGTAAAATAATCCAGGCAGTGAAAGACAAATACCATATGATCTCACCTATAAGCATAACCCAATCAACAAAAGAAACAAGGAAGCAAAATATAACCAGAGACATTGAAATAGAGAACAAACTGACAGTAGTTAGAGGGGAGGAGTGAGAGGGATAATGGGGGAAAACAGGGGAAGGGTCATCACGGAACATATTTAAAGGACCCATGGACAAAGAAAAATGGGTAGGATCAAGAGTGAGAGGTGGGGATGGGTGGGGTGGAGGGGGTTGGAGGGGGGAAATGGAGACAACTGTACTTGAGCAGCTATAAAAAAATGGCAATATCCTGAGTATCTTCTTTTCAAAAACAAATTAAGGTGAAGACTCCTATATCACTCTCAATCAATGGAGAAATTCAGTGCCTATTATTCAGATCATCTTTAAAAAGAGCCACAACTGTTGACAATTCCTCATTGTATATGTGGACCTATTTGGTGATGATTAAATTTGTTACAAGAATTCTAATAAAGCACTCATACAAAACATTTTTGCCAATAAATAGTAAAAAAATAATACATCTTGATAAAATTAAAAAGAAAAAGTGTCTTCTGTGAAGAACTGGTGGCCTAGTTTGAGACTTAGACAATAAACACCTAAACAAAAAAGCATATAAGAAGTGTTTTAATTTATCATTTTTCACTAAACATAATTTTTAATTTAATATTTTGATAAACATAAGTATATCAAATTATCACATTGTATGCCTTAAACTCACACAATGTTTTATGTCATCTACATCTCAGTGAAGCAGGAAATATATATATATATATATATATATATATATATATATATATATATATAAGCAGAATTAGGTTCCAAGTAGGGTAGTTCTCAGAGCAGGATTATGGGCCAGAGACTTTAGCAGAGTAGTAAAAAACAGTTCAAAAGACGAAGAATAGAAGAACATGACTATGGAAGATGATTATGAATACTGCAACCTGGGAGATCCAACTGAAACCACAGATGTGGATTTCCTGTTTGATCTTGCCAAATAAGGGCTATTTTCTGTTTTAAAAATGATGTTGCTGACACTTCATGCTGAGAATAAGAGGAAAGATCAAATCTTTTCCCTATAATAAATCAATCTCTAGTAAAATATAAAAGATCTTTAAAGTCCTTCCAGATAACATACAATTGTCTGTGCAGGAAAGTGCTTTGCAATTAAGTCAGTGCAGTTAGGCCAGGTAATTCTCCTTTCTAAGTTGATTTTATGGCTGAACTTTCATTATATTTTGACCGTGATGTGTAAGTTATATAAATGAAAGACAAGTTTGGATAAGGACTCTATTCACCATTATGTTCATTTTATGCAAATAGATTTTTTCATTTTTAAGTTATTTTGTTATTTGTTCTAACATTCATTTCCTGCCTTAATATTTTTATAAGGAAACATTTTTGAAATAGATATTTACCATGCCATCTCATTCTAATGACTTGTGTTGTGGCAGATTTTCTAACTGTGGTTAGATGTGATGTTAAAGAATTCTTCACAATAATAATGCTGTTTATGTGCTGCCTCTCCAGTTTATGTTTTTATATAATTATAATGAATGTAGTTTATGTTCATTTAGTCTTGTTTCCTTCTCCTATACTATTTTTAACCACTTACCAGTGGATCATACAATAAAAGGAATTACTTTTGAATCACATGTGTTACTCAGCAAGGTCAGTTATAACTTGGTCAACTGGGGAGTGTCCATACAGATAACTTGAATAGTTGGTGCAAAACTCCACTTTGTTCAAAACATTAACAAGGAAATTAAAGTTGACTGAGTGTAGAGGAAGGCTCAAGCTAATGCATGCCCTCTGGATATCAGGGTAGCATGTACTTTTGAAGTACCAGATTTGGTGACCAACTTGGTTCACATTCAATGTCTGCCATTCACCAGTTGTATGACTGAGCAAATCCTCTCTGAAACTCAATACTCAATTTCTTCGTCCATAAAATAGAGGCTGTAATGTATCTGCTCTATGATGACATTTTATTCTTTAAATGAGAATAGAGGGTAATTACATATATAGAATCACACAAAGTAAGTACTCTATATGTATAAAGACAAAAAGAAAGATAGGTCCTGTCCTAATATTTTCTAATATCCACACTTTTACTTGCTAATGATGAAAACACTTCAAGGATGTTGGCTAATTTCTTGAAGCAGGGTTCAAGGCAGATTGGCCAGTACAGCTTAGTCAGAAGAAAGATAGGAAGGTAGTGGGCAGGCCAGTATTGTACAAGGAGTTGAGTAGCAACTCTTTCTTATAGTCTATATTGGATTTACCAGCTTAAATATCTGAATGTTTTCAATACTTCCTATAAATCAGGCATCCATAACGGATTGTTAGTACTGAAGAGTTGCATTAATAATGGAAAAGTCAAATCCGAATATTCTAGAGGGAAAAAGTTATTCATGAGTAGACATAAGAGACAAACTCTTATGGATTGGTTATTAGATTCAACAGTTCTTTTTTTTTCCTTTCAAATCACCCGAGGGCTGTTCTTTTTATTTGATGGACCATTTGTCTTTTGCTTGCCCGGTCTCAGTGTGGCACAGCATTCTGTGATGTTCAATGAATATTCATGAAGACCGATTTCTTCCTAGTGGCATGCTACATGCAGAGAGAGGTCTTCACTGATCACTTATGATCAGTGAATTTAAAAACCATCCTGTTTAATTCACAACTGAAAAATAATTTGTTCACAAAAACTGTGCTTGGAATATGCAGATCTACAAATCCTTTTCTTTTTCTTTCAAATTGTGGATGAAAGAAGGGTGATCTGATTAAAAATTTGTAATGGGGCAGGTCATGGTGAGTCATCATGCCCCAAGCATGTAACTTCTTTAGTAAAAGCTTTTAAGCCAGTCCTGTCCATTGTTCTTATGCATCTAAGTTAACAAAATTGAAGTATCAGAAGTAGTACTTCTGAGAGAGGATATTAACCCTCAAGAAAACACATTTTTGTTAGCTACCCTTTAATCTAATCTTTGCCTTGCTTTTTACCATTTCCATGTAATCTTTCTTAATTTCACATACATAAAAGAAAACTGCAAAACTGTTATTCTCTGGAGCTTTTGTGATTTTGCTCTGTGGTATATGTTGTCAGTTTGGTTCAAATAAACTCTTATTAAAATTCTCTACAGGTATGAATGTTTCTTACATATGACAATCATATTTAAAAAAGAAATTTTCTGAATAAAGTACCTTACATTCTTTTCCTGAATGTTAGGAAGTCAGCCTCATATATGAAAAGGTTACGAATTTTTTCCTAATTTATGGGGCAGTAGAAATTTTTATATGAATTTTCTTTTAGAATTGTTCACACATAGAAATGTACTTTACATTAAGATTTGGTAGAACCATTGCTGAAGGATCTGGAATAACTTCATAATACCAACACAACAATTAATAAAATAGTTAAATCTACAGCTGATAATATAATCCAAAAACTTACTATTTAACATGTATAGATTTTAGAATGCATGTAGTTACATTTTTATAATTCAACCATTTATATCTGAACTTAAAAACATTTTGCCTTGATTCAGAAAGTTCCAATTAGGGAGAGATGCCTCTTTATCATGGTATATGACTCAGGCACAATGAATTTGAAGTAGGCACACAAGGAAGGGAGGGCTTAAGGAGAGAAATGGGGAGACTGGTTAATACAGAGAGATCTGATCAGATTACTGAGGAGGAGTAAGGAAGGGCCGGCTAGAAGAGGAGGTTGCCCAAGGCAATGGTAAATAGTCTAGGACAGGATTGGCTGAGAAGCTGAATGCTTCCTGTTCGCATGAATTATGGGCCAGAAGATTTGAATAGAAGGAATTCAGAGTCTGTTTCTCTCTCTTGCGCTTCCTTGAGGATGCCTGGATAATCATTCTGTACCCTCCTGTGTTTCTCAAAGGATGGCATTTTAAACTGGAGAAGGAACTCCAGGCACAGCCTAGGACTGGTCTGGCCTGGCAGAGGGTGGCTGGGTTATTTTCCTTTGGGTGTCCTAGAGGGAATGGGTCTGAGGCAGAAGCCTGCCATTCTTCCAAACTGTGTAGCTTTTGTATCTTATGTTGTTTTAGTTTGTAAACTAACTTTATAGAAATAAGATAATTAAAAACTAACAGGGGGAATGACAGGGAAACAAAAAAGTTAAATATTTTAGCCTTAATTGACAGGCTTAAGTGACTAAAGCGGAACTCAGGAGTCAAAGATTTCAGCCTAGTTGATAGGCCTAAGTGACTAATGCATGTGAAAAGCTGTTTTTCCAAAACTGTATAGATTTGCATTAAGGCTCCTTTTCTTTCTCACCAAATTTCTGCCTCCAGAATTTTGCCTAAAGGGTGCCTGAGGGCAGCAGGACCTCCCTTACTGTTTGATAACATGATTGAGCAGAAGACTGAGTAGGAAACATGAGTGCCAGCAAGACCAGTGTGCATTGTTGTGGGAAGCTGTAGTCATCCAAAGGTTTTAGATTTATCAGTGAAAGGTGCTGTTGCAGTAAAAACAAAGAGGTGTGAAATCTGTTGATACCGACATCATGAATGTTAATAGTTATTATAAAGGCTTTCAAAATACTGTTTCCCATGGTTTTTAAATTTTAATTATGTGTGTATGGGGCAGTGGGTGGTGGTGGGCTTTGTCAATAATTTCCTAATTCTTTAATTATAAACAAAACTGATAGGAGAATTCAAAAGTTAAAGATTTTAACCTTAGATGATAGCCTTAAGAGCTTAATGCATGTGGAAAGCTGATATTCCAGGAGCTGGAATGCATGACCATGTGATGCCAGCAGGTCCAAGCAATTCAACTTTTGTACCCCAGGGGTTCTGTAAGCCTTGGAGATGGTATGTGAGCCATTGTGTTCCAGGGAGGGAATACCCCTGGTGCAGATAAAGAATTGTTGATCAACAGATAAAGAAGTACTAGCAAAATCACCACTGGACTTTGACTCTTTTCCAATTAACCTTTTTCCCAAACCCTTTACCTACCCTTCTATCCATTAACATTTTTCCAAGCTCCTTACCCACCCTTTCTTCTCCTTATAATAAGCCAGCTTAAAATGAAATGTTAAGACAGTTTTTTGAGGGTACATAACCTGCAGTCTTCTCAGATCGCTGGCCATCTGAATAAAGCACCGATAACTTCTCAGTCCTTGTCTCCACTTAGTTCTGGTAGTGACAGGCAGCACACATGCCAACTTTTCTGGTTTCAAAGTCACATCAAAGTAACATGTTTTAATCAGAAACCTGGGGCTAGAGAGGATAAACTCAGAAATATATTTATTTTCATTTCTGCAGGTTTAAAGAAATTAGAAGCATCAACATGTTAACAACTGAATGTTTTCTATTCTCAATATTTTTAGGCAATGATTTTGATAGCTTGAAGTAATTTTATGATTTTTCACAAGGATTTTAGCTTTGTTTTCTATCTTATATGTTTTTCAGTAACATAAATTCCACATTTCCTTTTTTTAAGAAAAATTGACTTTAGGTCCTGAATTTGCTTGAAAATTTCCCTTATTTCATGTAGACCTTGATTTCATTCTTAGTTCTTTATCTACTTGGTCAGTTATACACTTGGGCAACTTTGAGACTTAGAATATTTCTATAAAACATTCTGAAAAGACCATATTTTTGGTGTTTAGTTCAGATAAATTTTATGAAGTTTAAACAAACTTGAGAAAATTATACATTTATAAGTGCTCTCTGTTTTTATAATTTCAGCATAACCTGTAATGTGAATAAGCACAAAACAATTTAATTTCTATCCCTCATGTTCCTTTAAAAAATACTCTTAGCAGCAGTTTTTCCCTTCCCACATATGTGATCTGGGAAGACTCCAGGACTTTTCTGGTGAATTTAAGTAATAGAAAGTCCTACAGTCACACTAAGCTTTAGATAGTCTCAACTAAGAAAATAGATGCCCAATACCCAACAATCATCAAAACTCTTAATGTGATACAGTATCAATTGTTTTCCCTCACCCTGGAAGGACCCAAGGCAGCTGCTGAGGATGGAGGACAAGAAGCTTTTTTCTCACATACATCCTTTTCTATTTGCTAGTTTTGGCGTGGGGGAAGGAGAATGGGGAAGTAGGATCTGGATGTTCTTACTTGAACAAAAAGTGTCACGAGATGGTTTTGTGCTGTAGTGTCAGAACCCAACAGCCTATTTTATTATAATGTAAGTGCCTGACATTAATCTTTTGATTGCTGAGGCATCCACTTCAAAGACACCCATATCCAATAAATATTTTACCAGCTATGCAACTAGATAAAGAGCTAGGTCACCCCACCCATGAATTTTCCCTTTTCAGAGTTCTGGTTTGAGGGCTTGCTTTTCCCTTTCCGTATTTAATTTTTTTTTTTTTTTAATCCTCACCCAAGGACATTTTTTCTATTGCTTTTAGAGAGAGAGAGGAAGAGAGGGAGAGGAAAAGGAAGAGATCCACTGGTTGATTTCTTGTATATGCCACAACCCCCAACCCCAACTGTGGATTAAACCTGCAACCTGGGCATGTGCCCCCAACTGGGAATCGAATGTGTGACCTTTTATTCCATGGACAAACTACAACCAACTGAGCCACACCAGCCAGGGCATCCCTTCCTGTATTTTAGTTTCTGCTTTCTTGTTTTAAATTCACCCACAAAAACATAGGTACCCCACCCTCAACTGTAAGAAAGGCAGAATCAGAGCTCATTCTCTCTTCCTCTCTTTTCCTTTCTCACCCTCCCTCCTTTCCTGTGATTGTATGGGTCCTGGGGTACGCTGACCCTGGGTTTACTGTGTACCTTTCAGGACTTGTGAGTAAAAAATTTTTCAAAGTTCCCTGTTGGTTGCTGCTGAGGTGGGTCTTGCAGTCATGACAAGAATCATGGGGGCCAGTCCAGCAGCAATGGCTTCAGTCTGGGGACCCAGGGGAGTGCCCCAGGCAATTTTAGCCACTCACTATTGATAGGCTGAGATCCAGCCTTGAGACATTTCAAGTTGCCCTTACTCAGTGGACACTTTTGTGGGCACTTCAAACCTCCCTGGGGTGTGGGGGCAGCAGCTTTTCTGGATCGTATGCCAGAAGGGACCACCTCTAGTTCTCAGGCTGCCTCTTCTTTCAAACTTCTGTAGGTGTCTCATGGCTCCTCCTTGCAGAATAGGATTTTCTGGGGTAGGAATTAACCTCAGACTTTTTCACCACATAGGTTCACATCTGGTCCACAGGAAATCCTTCCACATGCTGGGGCCTATCTTGGGAATGCAGAGCTATTTCTTTCTTTCTTTCTTTTTTAAAAAAATCTTCACCCAAAGATATGTTCATTGATCCTAGAGAGAAAGAGGCAGAGAGAACATCTATTGGTTGCCTCCTCTACACACCCTAACTAGGGATGGAATCCACAGCCTAGGTATGTGCCCAGACTGTGAATTGAACCCATGATGTTTTAATGCATGGGATCACACTCTGACCAACTGAGCCACCAAGAGCGGGGTAGAGTGGATTTTTTTTATAGATTAAGCAGCAAGTCTTTACTTTGCAGTAGTCAAAGTGTCTAACCAGTTTGTTCATCCTGCTCTCCACATCTCTGGCAGAAATTCCACTGTGTTTCCCAACAAACAAAAACCAAAATAACAGTGTATTTGTTATAGAAAATAATGATTGATGAGGCCACAAACATTTATTTTTTAATAATTCATTGTAAATAACTTGATAAAGACATGGAAATAACTTCAAGAAAATTTTTATAATGAGATTTTACCTTCATTATAACTGACTGAGATTCACTTTTTTGCTGGGTATGGGATCGTGGATTATAGATAAATTACAGAATAGATGATCTCTACAAAACTGATCATAATGTTCCACTGTGGTTTTCTGTGGGCCAATGTTGCTCCTTGTGGGTGGCCAAGAGGGATCCTATACAAATTTTATCCTCTTCTGAGAGTGTTGGGAAGCCCTGTTGTATACTTCGGGCTAATTTAAGAGACATTAACATGAGGGTTGAAAATAAATTAAAAAAAATGAACTTAGTGAAATTTCATTATATGGTCTGGGATATGCAAATTGCTATTGGTAATTGCCGTGATGAGTGCTGTCTAGTGTCAACTCCATATAAATGTCAGCAATTAACAGCACGTATTACATATTTTTGTCATGTCCAAAGCTGATTGGTTTCTACCTGTTTTAAAAATATATCACTTTTTGAAGACTATTCAAGAAGGACCTATAATTTGTAACCATTAATCATTCCAGATTTGGGTAAGCAGCATTTGATGTGACAGGTTTTGCAGTGCTAGCCAAAGTTTAAAGTCTCATATTTGATGTCACATAAACTCAGTCATGTAGATGATTAATGACAACCATGCACCTTTGCTAAATCTTTGGGTTGCCAAGCATTTTCATCCATATGATTCCATATGATTATATATCTGTATTAAGGATTAAGCTTTGTTTCAGCAACAATGTCCAGTGAAATTAAAATTTATTCATATTTTATGGAAATGAAATCTTCCTATATTTTGTTCATGATGGTATACATAAAAGACATTTCTTCCCTCAACATTTCATTTGTGTAGAATGATGAAAAAGGTAATTACTAAGTATAATCAAGGTATTTTGAAACTTCCAGTAGATTAGGCATAGGAATAATTCTTATTTTTAATGTACTCTACTACTAAAAAGACCTCTACATTTCTTTTAACATGGAGACCATTGAATTGCGGTGCTGGAACTCAGATTTCATTCTGCTAAAAATATTCAATTAGGACTGAGAAGTTAAAAATATTTTTTCCTACCTGATTCTTCCAAGGAGACTGAAAGAGTATCTGACAGCCCCTAAAATGTTAGAGAGGGAATACAGCTCTAGAGAATCAGTGATTTGGTTCTCTCTCTGAATTTTTAAAATCATGAAATGTGGAGTCCACGAAGCTTGGTTTGTTTTCCCTTCTGAGTTAGAATAACTTCCTGATAGAAGAGCAGTTGGGCAGATTGATAGAAGTAGTAAGCCTCAGTTTGATAAAATGCTTTGAAAATAAATGAAAACATCCTTTCCAACTTTTTTTTGTATTTTTAAAGAGTGGCACAGTGTTTTGATGCACAAATTAGGCTCAAATGATGTTTGTTGATAGAATGAACTAAATTTTATAAATCCTAACTATGCCTCCTTTAAATGACAAATAATGAAATACTCTGGCTAGTAATCCATGACATTAGTTACTTCCCAACTTGTACTATTTAATTTAAAGAAATATCTTTAAGTTAAAGTATAATCTGTGTATAGAGAAGTATAATCTGTGTATATGCCTGTAAAATTATAATCAATGAAATGAATTGCATTTAATAAATCATTCCTTTAAATTAACTACTCTTCTCAAAATTCAATAAAAATTACCTGCTCTCATCGCTTTTACACTTAGTCAATGTATATACAGTTACAAAGTCCAAATAATTCACTTTGGAATATATAATGGAAGCGTCACAGTTATATTCCAATGATGCAAACAGATACTGTGAAAAGATACCACAAGCTTAATTCTTATTGATCAGCAATTATATTTTCACACTGTCTTGATAAAGGGCAGCAGGAAAATTCAGAACTTTGGTGTCTTATTAACCTGTGTATATGAGTTGTGAGATTAAGGAAAAAATTGAGAGATTTTATGAAAGCTAAGCTTTCTCAGAGAAATATAACAATAATTACCATCTTTGTTTTTTTAATATATTTTATTGATAATGCTATTACCGTTGTCCCATATTTTTCTACCCTTTATTCCCCTCTATCCTGTACCCCCCTCCTACAGTCATTCCCTGACCATAGTTCATGTCCATGGGTCATACATAAAAGCTCTTTGGTTTCTCCATTTCCCATACTATTCTTAACTTCCCCCTATTTTGTACCCTCCATTTATGCTTTTTATTCCCTGTACTTATTCCCCCATCCTCTCCTCACTCTCTCCCTGCTGATAACCTTCCATGTGATCTTTATTTCTTTGAATCTGTTCCTGCTTTAGTTGTTTGCTTAGATTGCTTTTTTGTTTTTTTTAGGTTCAGTTGTTGATAGTTGTGAGTTTGTTGTCATTTTACTGTTCATATTTTTTATCTTTTTCTTAGATATATCCCTTTAACATTTCATATAATAAGGGTTTGGTGATGAACTCCTTTGATTTGATCTTATCTGGGAAACATTTTATCTGCCCCTCCATTCTACATGATAGTTTTGCTGGGCAGAATAATCTTGGATGTAGGTCTTTGCTTTCCATCACTTGGAATACTTCTTTCCAGCCCCTTTTTGCCTGTAAGGTTTCTTTTGAGAAATCAGTTGATAGTCTTATGGGAACTCCTTTGTAGGCAACTGTCTCCTTTTCTCTTGCTGCTTTTAAGATTCTCTCCTTCTCTTTAATCTTGGGTAATGTAATTATGATGTGCCTTGGTGTGTTCCTCCTTAAATCCAACTTTTTGGGGCTCTCTGAGCTTCCTGGACTTCCTGAAAGTCTATTTCCTTTGCCAGATTGGGGAAGTTCTCCTTCATTATTTGTTCAAATAAGTTTTCAATCTCTTGCTCTTTCTCTTCTCCTTCTGGCACCCCTATGCTTTGGATGTTGGAAAGTTTAAAGTTATCCCGGAGGTTCCTAAACCTCTCCTCATTTTTTTTAATTCTTTTTCTTCATTCTGTTCTGGTTGAATGTTTATCTCTTCCTTTTTGTCAAAATCATTGATCTGAGTCCTGGTTTCCTTGCCTTCACTGTTGGTTCCCTGTACATTTCTCTTCATTTCATTTTACATAACCCTCAACCTTTTCCCTCCATTTTGTGACCATACTCAACCATTTCTGTGAGCATCCAGAGTTCAAATTACCAGTGTTTTGAACTCTGCATCTGATAGGTTGGCTATCTCTTTGTTGCTTAGTTGTATTTTTTTTTTTTAGCTTTCATCTGTTTTTTTCATTTGGACCAGAGTTTTTGTCTCAGAACACCTGTTACATAGTAAGGGGTGGAGCCTTAGCTATTCGCCAGGGCAGGGCAACCCAGGTCTCTACAATGTGGGGTTGTATGTAGGAGGGGTCCAAGAGAAACCAATGCCACTTGCTCAGCTCTTGGTAGGCTTTCAGTCACTTTTTCTGCTACCCACAAGCAAATTGGGTCCTCCTGGTGCTGATTCCCAGGTAGTTGGTTTTGTGTATGTTCTAGGACCCTGTGGGTCCGTCCAGTAAACTCTCCTGTGTGGCTGGGAGTTTCTCCTGCTGCCTCAACCCCCACAAGTTTTTTCAGTCAGAGGTTTTGAGGCTTTATTTCCCCATGCTGGAACCTTGGGTAGCAGGTTTTGTCTTGCTCTTCAGTTGTTCCTCCTGGTTTATCTGCATGCAAATGTGGGACCATTTGCTCCACCAGCCACAGCCTTGCCTAGCCTTCCAGCCGCCATCTTGCCATGTGTCCTCTCTATCCTGGCTGCCTGTCTCCACCCCTCCTACCAGTCTGGGTGAATGTTTCTTCTTTAACTTCTTGGTTGTTGGACTTCCATACAGTTCTATTTTCTGGCAGTTCTGGTTAATCTTTATGTTTAAATTTGTTGTTGTCCTTCTTTTGGTTTTGTGAGGAGGCAAAGTGTATCTATGCATGCCTCCATCTTGGCCAGCAGTTAATTACCTTCTTTGTCATATAGCCATTATATTTTTAATGATACAAAAAGTAGACCTGCATTGTTTCCTACTTGAAAGAACTTATCAACATGGGTGTGTCTGGTGGTTGACTTCATTTACAGAAGGAGTAGGTGACACAGGTGAGTTTTCCCAAGAAACTACTCTAAGAGGGACATTACACATGTAGAAGGCAGTTTCCTGGGAAGTGATCTAGAGACCAACAGCAATGGGGTAGTGATGGAGGCAGGTTTAAGTAAAAGGAAATGTCAAGTTCTGATACAGTTGTGTGATGGTCAATTTTAGGGGTTGACTTGACTGGGCTATGGCATGCCCAGATATTTGGCTAAATGTTATTTTTGAGTTACTGTGAGGGTACTTCTGGATGAGATAGCATTTGAATTGGTGGACTCAGTTAAACAGATCACCCTCTCTAATGTTGTTGGGTCTCTTTGGATCCATTGACAGCCTGCATAGAACAAAAGGTAAAGGAAGAGATAATTCATTTCTTTTCTGTTCAGCTCTTTGAGCTGTAACATTGGTCTTCTGAGCTTGGACTGGGATTTATGCTATTAGCTCCCCTAGTACTTAGACTTTCAAAGTCAGACTAAATTATACCACTAGGTTACCTGGGTTCTTCAGCTTGCAAGCAGAAGATCAAGGGACTTCTGTGCCTCCATAATTGTGTGAGCAAATTCCTCATAATAAATCATCATATAGATATATATCTCCTATTGGGTCTGTTTCTCTGGAGAACATTTAGACAAATACAGATTGCAACAGGAGTGTCAGCTGGTCCCTCCAAGAGCTCTACATTAGGATTAACCCTTTAGAACTGGTCCAAATTAAGACATGAAAACTTGGCCATTGTACCCCTGGTGAGGAAGTATGATTTTGGGTGAGGTGGCTCTCGTTAGTGAAGACACAACCAGAAAAGGGACTTAGCTGTCGGCTGTGGACCACTAGCACTGTTAGTGATTGTGAGAATGAATGCCTTGGGCCTGGGTTGGGGATCTGGTGTTGCATCGCAGTGTCCACCAGTGTAGGTCATCATTTAAAGAGTCACTTGTCACAAAACCTCAGCATATCATTTTTGTAATCCTGTTGGAATTTAAACTTTGAATATCTGGAGATATAGACCTTTCATCAATGGATATTTGGTATTTTTTGATCATCTATTTTGTTAGGCATTATGCAGTATGGGAATACAATGATAAATAAGACTTACAACTTGCCCTAGGGTGTTGACAGTATATTAGAGGAAAGTGAACCTTCAATGGTGGAATATCAAGCATTTTGATAGATTAAGGGTAAAGGATGGATTTATTTCTGTTTTGGGAGAGTTTGCCTTCAGTGCCTTTTATATCCCAGTACAAAGATGGTTAACTCACTCTTCCTGTGCTTAAAGTTATCTCTGACACTTTCATTTAAATCAAAGATAGTAACAACCAGTACCTCTTTGGAATTTTGCAGTTTACAAGGTGCAGCATTCCTTTGTCATTATTTGAAAATAAGAAAACAGAGGTCCAAGGAAGTTACATGATTTGCTCAAGCAATAGAACCTGCATTCAAACACTCTTTTGTTCTCCTATATAGCTCTGATTACTTTGTGGAACTGCAAAGGGATCAAAGGAGTTCACTTACAGAGCCCATAGCTTCCAACAAGATGACCCCTCCTTATCAAAGACAGATGGGTAGTTTTCTAATATTGTGGAAGTATTTAGTCCCATTATGAGATAGATTATTAGAAAGTGTTTTCTGGATTTTGTTCAAGTGCATTTTCTTTGGGTTTGTTTTCTGGATGAAGATAATTTATTCATATCTACTCCATTCCCATGTATACAACCCAGTGATTAGACATTATACAACTTACTAAGTGATCACACAGAATAATCTAGTGTCTATCTGACACCTTACATAGTTGTAACAATATTGTTGACTATATTCCCTACCCTGTAATTTACATCCCTTTGACTATTTTGTAACTATCAATGTGTACTTCTTAATTCTCTCACCCCCTTCACCGATTCCCCAAACCTCCTCCCATCTGGCAATCATCAAAATATTCTCTGTATTTATGAATCTGTTTCTGTTCTGCTTATTTATTTTTTATGATTCCACATAAGTGCAATCATATGGCATATATATTCCTATGTCTGACTTATTTCATTCAGCACAACAGCTTCTAGGTCCATCCATGTTGTTTGTTGTTGCAGATGGCAAGATTTCATTATTTTTTATGGATGAGTCATATTTCATTGTATCTTTGTACCACTTCTTTACCTATTCATCTATTGATGGACACTTAGGTTGCTTTCATACCTTGGTTATTATAAATAATGAACATATGGATAAATATGTATTTTCAATTTAGTGTTTTGGGATAAAAAACTCAGAAGTGGAATTGCTGGGTCCTTCGTTGTCTCTTTTTATATAGCTTTTGTCTTGAAGTTCATTTTATTTCATATAGATATTGCTACCCCAGCTTTCTGTTTATTTGTTTGCTTTTTCCATTTTCATGAAATATCTTCTTCCATCCCTTTATTTTTAGTTTGTGTGTCTTTCAATTTGGAGTGAGTATTTTGTAGACAGCATAGGTAAGGGTCTTGTTTTCTCATTCATTCAGTCTCCATGTCTTTTGTTTGGAGCATTTAATCCATTTGCATTTAAAGTAATTATTGGTAGATATGTATTCATTGCCATTGTATTATTTGTATTTTGATCTTCTTTTCCCTTCTTCTTAAAGAAAACGCTTTTACATTTCTTGTAATACTGATTTGGTGCTGATGAACTCCTTTAGCCTTTTCTTGTATGGGAAGCACTATATCTGTCCTTTGATTCTAAATGATAGTTTTGCTGAATAGAGCAACTGTGGATGTAGGTCCTTGCTTTTCATCACTTTTAATATTTGTTTTTGCCAATTCCTTTTGGCTTGCAAGGTTTCTGTTGAGAAATCAGCTTACAATCTTATGGAAACTCCCTTATGGCTAACTAACTGCTTTTCTCTTGCTGCTTTTAAGATTCTCACTTTATCTTTAACCTTTAGCATATTAATTATGATGCATTTTGGTGTGGGCCTCTTTGGGTTCATCTTGTTTGGGACCCTGTGCTTCCTGGACTTTTATGTCTATTTTCTTCACCAAGTTAGGAAAGTTTTTCCTTGTTATTTCTTTTTCTTTTTTTTTTTAATTTTAATTGTTGTTCAAGTACAGTTTTCTGCTTTTTACTCCCATCCCAGCACACCTCCTCAGCCCTCCCCACCTCCCTCCCACTTCCACCCCCACCCCACATGTTTTTTTGTCCATGTGTCCTTTATACTTGTTCCTGTAAACCCTTCCCTTTTCCCCCTGAAATTCCCTCCCATCTCCCCTCTGGTCACGATCAGCCTGTTTTCTATTTCAGTGTCTTGGGTTATATTTTGCTTGTTTCTTTGTTTTGTTGATTCGGTTCCTGTTAAAGGTGAGATCATATGGTATTTGCCTTTCACCACCTGGCTTATTTCACTTAGCATAATGCTTTCCAGTTCCATCCATGCTGTGGCAAAGGGTAGGAGTTCCTTCTTTCTTTCTGTTGTGTAGTATTCCATTGTGTAAATGTACCACACTTTTTTATCCACTCATTTACTGATGGGCACCTAGGTTGCTTCCAAACACTTGGCCATTGTAAATTGTGCTGCTATGAACATTAGGGTGTATAGGTTCCTTTGGATTGGTGTTTCAGGGTTCTTAGGATATAATCCCAGCAGTGGAATTGCTGGGTCAAAAGGCAGTTCCATTTTTAGTTTTCTGAGAAAATTCCATACTGTTTTCCATAGTGGTTGTACCAATCTGCAATCCCACCAACAGTGTACTAGGGTTCTCTTTTCTCCACAATCTCTCCAACACTGATATGTCCCCTAGTGCAAGGGACATAAAGGAAAGAATAAACAAATGGGATCTCATCAAAATAAAAAGATCCTGCATGGCTAAAGAAAACAGTATTAAAATAAAAAGAGAACCAATTGTATGGGAAAACATATTTGCCAATGATACCCCAGACAAAGGTTTAATCTCCAAAATATATAAAGAACTCACAGAACTCCACTCCAGGAAGAGAAACAACCCAATTAAAAAATGGGCAAAGTACTGGAACAGACACATCTCCAAGGAGGACATACAGAGAGTCCAGAGACACATGAAAAGATACTCAGTACCGATAGCTATCAGAGAGATGCAAATTAAAACCACAGTGAGATACCACTTCACGCCAGTCAGAATGCCCTTGTTATTTTTTTATTATAGGTTTTCAACTCCTTGCTCTCTCTCTCTTCTATTTCTGGCATCCCAATTATGCAAATATTGGTACACTTGAAGTTGTCCCAGGAGCTCCTTCATTGTCTTCATGTTTTTGGATTCTTTTTACTTTTTGCTCTTCTGAACTGATATTTTCTGCTTCCTTATCTTCCACATTGTTGATCTGATTTCTTCTTCATCTACTCCACTGTTGATTCCTTGTGATGTATTCTTCACTTCAGTTAATGTATTCTTCAGTTATGACTGGTTCTTTTTTTTTGTTTTCTATCTTTGATTTTATGTTTCCTATCTCTTTGTTGAAGTTCTCCATTCTCAGTTACTCTTCCTGTAACTTCATTGAGCATCCTTATAATCAGTGTTTTGAACTCTTCATCTGGTAGATTGCTTCTCTCCATTTTGTTTAGTGCTTTTTCTAGAGTTTTATTCTGTTCTGTCATTTGGGGCATGTTTCTTTGTTTTGGCAACCTCCCTGTATTTGTTTCTATGTATTAGGTAGAGCTGCTACATCACCTGGCCTTGGTAGAGTGGCCTTATGTGTAGTAGGTTTCCTGTAGGGTCCAGTGGCCCAGCCTCCCTGATGACCCAAACTAGGCACTCCAGGTGTCTCCTTCTCACCCCATGTGGGCTGTGTATACCCTCCTGTTGTAGTTGAGCCTTGATTTCTGTTGGTATGTTAATAGAGGATTTACCCTCAGGCCAATCAGCTGTGAAGACTGGCTATTATCAGCATGAAGGATCAGCTGTACAGAGGCTGACTCTACAGAACAGGACTTACTTCAGTGGGGCCTTGTGCCTGCTGAGCCTTCCCCTTGAATGTGTCACTTGTTTAGGAGATTAGGTGGTGCTTTCACATGGTCTGAAGCTGTCCACCAGGTGCAATCACTCTGTAACCCCCTGGGAGGTGCAGGCCAAGGTCAGCTGTCACCTGTGTTCTGCCTGGGGTCACCTAGCATGAGCTACAAAGTGATCTGAAGATGGCTGCTACTTGTGCTGGGCTTGGAGGTGCTCAGGAGAGGCTAAGCTATGATTTAAGGCCAGTTGTTGCCAGTCTGGACCTAGGACCACTTAACAAGAGTTATGGGCCATGCTGAGGCCAGATACTATTTATTTGAGGATAGTCCAAAGCATGAGCTAAGATAGATCTTTTGTATGGAAAAGCCACTGGAAATGGTTTAGGCAGACTCCAAATTTGGGTGGAGAGGGATTTCAGGGCATCGCCAGGGTGGAGTGAACAGTGTAGGCTGATGGTGACTGAGATATGGTGGTCATCTGTGCACTCTGTTGGGGAATAGCTCAGAGAATGAACAATGGCCTCCATCAGCATTTCTGTCCGGGAGAAAGTTGCCCCTTCAGCTCATGTCCTAAAACTAGACAGTTTAATTCCTCTCAATTTATCCCTGGTGCCTTTCGACCTGCTGCTCCTGTGCTGGAGCTCAGAGAAAGTGAGTCTGATTGAGTTCTTGTTTGGGCCTTTTAAGAGGAATTGCCTGGGACTCTAGAAGCCCTTCATCTCACTTGGCCACAATCTCTACTGGTTTTCACAGCCAGAAGTTTGGGGGACTTCCCTTCCTGGCACTGGACCTGGGCTGGGAGGTCTGGTGTGGGACTGGGACATCGTCACGCCTTAGAGGGAATCTCTTTAGCTGAGCTATCCCTCCTGATTTTTATCTGCCACATGTAGGTGTAGGACTAGCTGGTTCCGTTTCTTTGCCCCTCCACCCAGTCTTGATGCGGTTCTTCTTTATAACCTTAGTTGTAGGACTTTTATTCAACTGGATTTCAGGTGGTTCTGAATTATGGGTGTTTTGTAGTTTAGTTGTAATTTTGATGTTGTTATGGGAGGTTCTGAATACTGCATTTAGCTACACTGCCATCCTGACTGGAATCTGCCCTCCCCTCCATGTTTTTTTCTCATTTCTCTTTTTTACAAAGCCCTATTTTTAATGTCTCTTACCACATCTTGTCTTATTCTTAAAGCATGAAGATCAGACTGGAGGCCTAGGAGTTTTTATTTTTTACTTCACAAAGAAAAGGCCATTGTCAAATATAATTGAAATATTATTGCCCTAAAACATTTTTTTGAGGTAGTTTCTGATTCACATGTATTTGCAAGAAATAGTACAGAAGGGTCCCATGTATCCTTCACCTAGTCTTCCTCGGTGGTGATATCTTATGTCTGTATAGGAAGTATCACAGCCAAGATTACTTTTTATAATTTTCATATAATGTTCTTGCAACAGGATCTCTGTGCTTTGTATTATGTGGCTAATTTATTCATCAGTCAAAGGCAATAGAATGATTATGAGAGTCAGAAATAAGTTTGAATCAGAAATCACCATTTGCAAGTGGAGAAGTTGGTTCATTTTAGTTTCCTGTTTTGTACAATTAGTGTTCTAAAAAGACCAAGTGAAGTATTGAATGTAAAATCCCCTTGTAAACTATAAAGATCAATGCTAGTGATTTATTTTATTGGCATCTTACTGCATGCTGTGTTTAATAAGGTCTTTGGAAGCCACATAGACAACAATTCTTTTCAAAGCCATGTTGGTTATTATTTATTACCTATGGTTTTCTGTTTTATGAACAAATTATAAAAATATTTGGTAGAAGTAACAAAAATTAAAGTTAAAATCTTTATCTTACAGAGATGTCCATTTCTCTTTCTTTAAGTGAAAAAGACATTTTTTTTCCTTTTTAAATAAGTAAGTAGCCCTCCTCACCTACATAAAAGGTCTTAGGTGACATACCAGCAGTTGGCATCAATTTAGACATTTATTCTGAAAGAGTGTCCTTCATGTAAAGACCATGTGATAACTATCTTTCATTTCTCTGTCAATAAGTTTATGCTGTTTATAAGTTACTGGTTTGTCTTTACCAAAAGGACATTGAATTTTATAGCAGAGCATGATTTTTGTCTTTAATTGGCTTGTCAGATAGGGCAGAAAGAGATGTGTGACCCATCATTAGAGGTTTTCAAGGAAATGAAACTTCTTAGCATGCATTTTTTGTACTAACCTTACTCATTCACCAATTTACTCTCCTGCTCACATTTTCTCTTTATCTCAATTTTTTCTGGCTTTATTTTGTATGTTTAAAACCTCCTTATATACTTTATGGGGTAAGGTAGAGTTACGTAAATAAATAATAGTGAGTCTTAACTTCAGCCTATAAAGATGTATAAACTACGCACTGTAACTGTGGATATATGTCTAGGTACTGCCTGTGCACAAAGAATTTAGCAGTTGTTCAAACATGCTAGTCACAGAGAGTTTGCAATTCATGTGCCTAGAACTAAATGGTTGCTGTAGAAATCCTCTCAAAGGAACGATATATTTTAAACATCAGTTATAAATAAGATAACTAATTGTTGGTAATAATATTCTGGAAAGTAAATAATTATGCTAAAATATTATAATGCAATTTCGCAATGCAAGGGGCTCAACCCTGTAGCAAATATTAAAACTTAAAAGTATGAAACAAATACTGAAACAGTTGTCAATTTTATGTTCAAACAATCAAGTTAGCCACTCACTGTTGCCACAGCAACCAAGCTGCCTATATGAAGTAAGCATCTAAATTTGATTGCTTTGTGGTGTAAAAATAGCAGCTGTTAATGGTTCTTCCCTGTGTTGAAGCACATCATAAAGCAAAATATACCCCATACACATTTATGCCAATCCCAAGCCGAAGCCTATGGTCAGTGATGGTGACCAACTTTTCCAGTTTGCCTGTGGCTGAAGGGTTTCCCAGCACAAGGGACTTTGAGCACTAAAACCAGGACAGGCAAACTGGAATGGCTGATCATCCTACCAGGCTTCCTCAGTTAGAATCATGTTTTATGTTGCCCACAGGCACACCTCATTTTGTGAACTACAGTGGTGCAGTGCAGTAGGGCCTCATTACCTTGATTGGATGTCCTCAAAGGTGCATCTTGTGTAGGGCCACAGATCAGCCTGCTAGCTGCCACAGACTTGCTTGCACTCGTTGGCACTGCCCTGGTGCACCCTTGTCCATGCCTACTGCCTACAGAAGTGCCATTACCATCTCCAGTTGTGAGATGCCAGTGCCCACACCAAGAGTGTTACCTCTGTCTGCTCCTAAAGCCTCTGTTTCTTGGAGTGGTGAGCACTGATGTGCAGACTAGCCTCCTCTGCAACTCTAGGCCCCACTTGGTCACTCTGACCCCAATGCAGCTCTGTTTTATGGCAAAGTCACACAAAGTCTCTAAGCTCCTTTCCCACAGGGGCTCAAAGCCAACTCAAGAGGTTAGATGAGGGCCAGACACCATTTTTGTCCCCTCCAGGGACCTCACCTTTGCTCCAGCCCCTCTCCCAAAAAACTCTTCCCTTATTCCTGTTTACAAAGCCAAAGCTCCCCAGCACATTGATGAAGGCAAACAGGTTAGAAGAGGAGGAAGGAAAAGGGATGAATGAAATATTGTTTATAATTTCTGAGCAATAGCTCAGCCTGCCAGAATTGCCCTGTTTTACAATGTTAAGTGTAGAGTGGCATTTTCTGTTAGTGCTTCTTATGGCCAGTGGCACAGATACTGTGGGGTGGCACCAAGACATATTTTTGAAACAACTCCTTTTGTAAAGAAATATAGAGCATCCCCTTTATCACCACCATTATGTATGTGGGTCAGTGAAGAATCCAAGAACATTGTAACCACTTCACAATATGCATAAATCAAAACCATCAGGCTGTGTGTCTTAAACTTACTGAGCCCTGTATGTCAATTAAAACTGGAACTAAAAAACCTAAGAACTCTAAGAAAGTGTTGCCTTTTGTGGGAGAGTGAAGAGATTAGAGATATAGTCTGGGGAAGACTAACTCTGCTCTCTTGGCCCACTTTGGATCTTGCTTTTCCTTCTGCATAATGCCTTCCTCTGGAATCTGTCCATCATGTCATTGGTATATTGATTAGCTCCCCCTTCTTCTCTCTAACTCTTCAGCAGAACTTGGAACAGAGGGTGACCTGGAGTCAGCTAGTTAAGTCTTCAGGTCCAGTTTCTAAAGAAGTAACTAGTGGCTTAGGCCTTGGGTGCAGACTGCCCACATATCCTGGCACTTCACTTTCAGTACCTTGATATCCTTCTCTTTAAAAGAGGGATTAAAAGTAGCAACTACTTAACAGGGCATACTGAGGATTACATAAATTGTCACGTGTACAGCAATTAGCATGATGTCTAGACATAGTGGGCACTATGTGTTTGTTATTACTCTCAAGCTGGTGGCTTGGATGGAGCTGTGCAGTTCACATGTGGCAGAGACTGCTCACCCGCACAGGTATTCCTCAGATTTTGAGAGTGCTAGAGCTGGCGAACAGAGGACTTCTTTTGAGTGGATTCACTGGAGTCTTAACAGTGATGGCTGCAGCTGATGGTATGCAGGAGTGATTCTTGTGTTAGTGTTTTCTTATTACTTTTTTTTCAGTTTTCAGACTTTTTTTTTACTGTATTTTTTCCTCTGGTGATAAGAGGGGTGATTAGTCCACTTATCACCCCTGTTGCTCTCAAACCACCACACTGTTATCCAGGTCCATGAGTCCTTTCACCTTTCTGCTTGATCCCTGTGCCCACTAAAATCCACCCCCAAATAGCTGTCATCCTTCTCTCTATCTATGAGGCTATCTCTATTTTTCCTGTTAGTTCAGTTTGTTCATTAGATTCCACATATGAGTGAAATCATATGGTGTTTATCTTTCTCTGACTGGCTTATTTCACTTAGCATAAAGTTCTCCAAGTCCATCCATGCTGTTACAAAGGGTAAAATTTCTTTTTTATGGCTGAGTAGTATTCCATTGTGTAAATGTCTCATAGTTGTTTTATCCACTCATCTACTGATGGACACTTAGGCTGCTTCCATATCTTGGTGATTGTAAATAATGCTGCAATGACATAGGGGTAGCTTACACTCTTTCAAATCAGCTTTGGATTTCTTTGGATAAATTCCCAGAAGTGGGATTGCTGGGTCAAAGGCAGATCTATTTTTAATTTTTTGAGGTATATACATACTGCTTTCCACAGTGAGTTTACCAATATCCATCCCTACCAACAGTGCAAAAGTGTTCCCACTTCTCCACATCCTTGCTAGCATTAGTTTGTTGATTTATTGATGATAACTATTCTGACAGGTGTGAGATGGTATCTCATTGTGGTTTTAATTAGCATTTCTCTGATGATTAGTGGCAATGAACACCTTGTCATGTGTCTATTAACCATCTGTATGGCCTCTTTGGAGAAGAGTTTATTCAGGCCTTTTGCCCATTTTTAATTGGTTTGTTTGTTTTTTTGGTGTTGACTTTTGTAAGTTTCCTATACATTTTCTATATTAACACCTTATCAGGTGTATCATTGGTGAATATTGTCTTCCATTCTGTGGGCTGTCTCTTTATTCTGTTGATGGTTTCCTTTGCTGTGCAAAAACATTTTAGTTTGATGTATTCTTGTTTGTTTATTTTTTATTTTGTTTCTTTTGCCTTAGGAGATACATATTGCTACCAGCAGTTTCTGAGATTTTACTGGCCATGTTTTCTTTTATGGATTTTTTATGATTTGGGGTCTAATAATTAAGTCTTTAATCCATTTTGAATTTATTATTTTGTGTGGTGTAAGAAGGTGGTCTAGTTTTATTTTTCTGCATGTATTTGTCTAATTTTCCCAACACCATTTATTGAATACACCATCTTTAGCCCATTGTATGTACTTGCTTCCTGTGTCAAATATTAACTGACTATAAAGGTGTGGGTTTATTTCTGGGTTTTATGAAGGATAAAAACCATATGATTATATTAATAGATGCAGAAGAAACATTTGATAAAATCCAGAACTCATTTATAATAAAAACTCTCAGCAAAGTGGGATTAGAATAAAGGGAACATACCTAAACATAATAAAGACCCTATATAACAAACCCACTGCCAGCATCATACTGAAATGAAAAACTACAAGCATTTCACTTAAGACTGAGAACAAGACAAGGATGTCTGCTTTCACCTCTCTTATTTAAATAGTACTAAAGTACTAGACACAGCAATCAGACAACCAGAAGAAATAAAAGGCATCCAAATTGGAAAGGAGGAAGTAAAACTGTCTTTTTTTTTTTGCAGATTACATGATACTATAACTTGAGAACCCCAAAGATTCCACCAAGAAACTACTAGGACTGATAAATGAATTCAGCAAGAAGGAGGATACAAACGTAATATCCAGAAATCAGTTGCATTTTTATATGCTAATAATGAACTAACAGAAAAGGAAATTAAGAAAACAATCCCATTAACAATTGCTTCCAAAAGAACAAAATACCTAGAATTAAATCTAACAAAAGATGTAAAAGACCTGTATGCAGAAAATTATGACACCAAAGAAAGAAATTGAAGAGGGTACAAATAAGTGGAAGCACATAATAGATAGGAAGAATTAACAGAATCAAAATGTCCATGTTACCTGAAACAATCTGTAGCTTCACTGAAGTTCCTATCAAGATTCCAATGATGTATTTCACAGAACTAGAACAAATATTTCAAAATATTTTGGAACCACTTTGTATGGAACCACAAAAGGTCCTGTATAGCAACAGTGATCCTGAGAAAGAAGAGCAAAGTTGGAGGAATCATGCTACCTAATATCAAACTATAATATAAATCTAAAGTAATCAAATCATCATGGTATTGGCATAAAAACAGACTCATGGATCTTATTATCCTTTGATTAAAAAGCAAATTATGAACACCTAAACAACCCTGCCATTCTTCACTTAATAGCTCTGATATTAAATAAATCAGGCAGTAGTGCTCAGATTGTCTAAATCAAATAAAGTAAAATTTTCAGTCCTCTATATTGAAATTTTGTATGAAACCTACTTTTTCCAAGGTATCACCTATGTATGGTACAAATGAAATTCAAATCAATAATAAAATAAATTAACGTAATATTGTGTAATAATAAAATAATATTCACGTCATTAACATACATGCTGTTGGTGGTGTAGCCCTCCTTCTGCACAGGATGTCTGGCTCTAAGACTTCTCCCAAGTATTTCTAGAAGTATGCTCACAAAGTGCTTCTCATGGACTTGTGAACAAGTTGGCTCATGTTTTTCCACTCATTAATATCTGCTGCTTTGAAGGCAATTGAAACAATATTTTATCACTGACCCTGCCCCCTGTCCTTCCTAAGAAAAGTTATATTTGTGCCAGGAGTGTTGTTTTTTAGCATTCTGCAACACTCCAGTCTTTGAGGCTGGAGAACAGGAGTACATCCTCTTCCTCCAATGCTGGGTTGGAACAATGTGGGGGCAAAGCAGAAAAGGGGAGGGAAGCTCACTACTGTGAGACTGCTTTATAAGGCAGACAGGGATGAGCACTCTCTGTTCACGGGAGCTCCTCTAAGGAACTTCAACTCTGAGTTGCACATGGTATTCCGCTGGCACGTGGTATTTTTTTTCCAGTTTACCTCCCTGAAATATGAATGTTGAGCTTACTCAAACAGAGGCTGGAGAAACAACTGTAAAGACTTAACAGTGGACACCTACGTTGTGCCTGTCCTCAGGTCTAATTTAGAGCGATTACATGTCCTGGGTTGAAGCCACTACTAGTGCTTGAGTGAGTCCATTCACTGTCCTAATTACCCCAGAGGGGAGATGTTCATGATATGAAGAGAGTTTCTCTTTTTCGTGATAGCCAATCTGCATTTAATTTTTTCTTGGTATCTTCTCATTCTCTCTAAAATCCCTGTGGTGTTTACAGTTCACAGAAAGAGTACTTGTAAGCTGTTTCTTCCTTTGGCAAGTGAAACATGTTAAATGATGTTATTTTCCATACAAATGTCAATTATGTTTTCCAGATTACTCTTGATATTCTTGGAGCTTTAGGCAAACTGTATACTGAGGTACACCTCAATTTATGAAATAGACACATTGCTGAAGATCACATTCAAAATTTTCAAATTTAATCTTACTGTTTCATCTACTGTTATAAAATTGGCATTGTGTTTCCCCGGGGGCAGGGGGAAGTCCCGTAATGGTCTTAATTAAAGCTTTTGTTAGAGAATGGGTAAACATCAAGGCTAGCTTCATGTTGTTGTATTGCAGTGTTTCCTAGGATTATTAGTCACAGTGGTAGTTTATTTTGAGGTTCATAATAAACTTGAGTGTCTCTAAAGATTCTTAATGGCCTTTCTAAGCTATTTTTAGTACATGGGCTGAGCCAAGAGTTAGTTGCTAGCAACCTTTGGTCCAGAGGAGATGGTACCAAGGGACCCAGATTTTTTTTACAAATACTGATCAAGCACATTGACTACACATTTTGGATTTTTGAGGACAGTTGGATCTTAAGAATCCTGCTCCATTGCCTCCATGGGGATACCCAGGCTTTCTACTATTGTTCTACTATTAGGTTCTGAGGGTTACTGAAAATACCAATGGAAGAAGGTAATACCACTGAGAAGTTAATAATGTTTATCCATCAGTCTAGAGAATATAGATATACTTTTCCCTAACTTCATTAATGTACTTTTAGTGAATTTTACATCTAGTTGATTAATTTTTGTTATCAGGAGAATATTTATTTCTCTTGTGTATTTATAAAAAGGGAGGGAGGAAGTCACTATGCAGTGAGGCGAAGAACAGAAGCAGACAGGAAGTAAACATAACAACTGAGAGGAATGAGAGAAAGTACTAAACTTAGAGAACATTCTTGCTGGGAGTGTTACATGGAAATAAAAAAATAATTTTCCAGTTCTATTTCTCTTCTGCTTCTCTAACTTTTACTTTTCCACATCCATATCATTTTCTTGCTATTCAACATATTTTTCAGTTTTTCTGTTTTCTGCCACACATCTCACTTCTGAGGGTTTGCTTGGATTAGACTGGGGATCTTGCACATTCACAAAATTTATGTTGTGGGAAGACTGGGAGTCTTAATTACATATTCCTGAGTATGGTTAGGAAAATTTCTTAGAAAACTTTTCCAGGAATCAAATAGTGATTATTGAAGAAAAATGAAAAAGACTGGCAAGAAGGTGAAGGGATGACTTGGTCTGGAGAGCAGAAACTGAATGATAAAAATAAAAGGAAAAGAAACCAGAAATTTTAGGTTTGAGTTAGTCACAGTGACACTGAGTCTGACTCTGAAAGGATGTAGAGAAGAGTCAAATTATCTCCCTTACTCAGTTGCCATGAAATTTGACATTCTATTAAGAGAGACTGGTCCTGTGGGTTCACTTCATGGGCATCCTAATTAAAAATGCAGACATTTTCACAGGAATATCATCATAGAACACACTTCAGCATAAAATAGTATATTAATAGCTATTCCTCTTAAGTAGAGAGCTGGAATGTGGACACTGAATGATGTGAGGCTTGAATAAAACTATATTACCAAGCCCCATGGCTTTAAATACAATCACTGTGCTAATGAATCCTATTTTGTATCTGTGCTCCCAACCTTGACCTGTTAGATACTGCCTACTAGAAACTGCCTACTAGATATCTTCATTTGGGTATTTGTTTATTAACATCTCAAACTTAACAAGTTTGAATCAGACAATAAGTAGATATCAAGATGGGATTGAAAGATTAGTCCCATGTACTGGGGAAAATGCTTGTGAGAAAAAATGGAAGGGAGCTGGAGAAGGCTGGGGGGGGGGTGCCCTGAGGAGGCAGGGAGAGCTGTCACACTGTGATGCTGGGCTGGCCCATGTGGGTGGTAGAATCAACGTCATGCTTATGGTGGTTTCCTTGTCTTGAGCAAGGCCCCCCACAAAATTCCCACCCCCCTGAGACTGTGGTAAGGAATAAATGAGAAAAGGCACATAAAGTGGGTAGCACAAAGTAAATGATAATAAGAGGGAGCTCTTATTGCCATTGTTCCTTTATCTGTGTGTTACATTGTGTTGTTCTGGGGATGGGAACTGTGTTTCACATTTTTGGACTCCTTGGGCTTAACAAAGTACCTGGGACACTAAAATATAGAAGTAGTGCTTTAGCTACTCAATCAGTGTTTGCTATACAATTGGAGATTGTATAAACCTTTAGTAGCAGAGGGACTGTTTGCTTTATCTCATGTCTCTGTCTCCTGATTCAGCTCCCTGTGCATCTGGTTTTAGAGTATCTGTCTCAGTCTTCCAAGTCAGCTTGCTCTTCCAAACCTTGACCTTGGGTCAGTCAACTTATGGCAAAACAGGTTCTTACTACACAAGAGAATTTTAGACCTGATTCTTCCCAGAGAGTTATGGGCTGTTATTGCCTATGAGCTGTCTAAATGAAGAATCAAAAGATGTGTCATCTTATCTACTTTTTCAATCTCCTAGGCAATTCATTATATGTGGTTTCTCTAAATCTAAAAATACCCTTATTACATTTTATTTAATCACTTGGGGAATACCCAGGAGGAAGCAGAAATGCATTTATCCATAAATAACCAGGAGAGGACCCTCTTCTGAAGGAAAGTGCTCTAAGGTTATTTTATTTGCCCCTCTAGATATCCTTGAGAGAGATGCCCTAGAGAGATATATAATCAACTATGAATAAGATGGAAGAAATCCCCAAAGACACCAAATGTGCTTTGGAAAATAAGAGAGACCTAAATTCATGAAATCGAATGTTCTATTAAAATAGTTTCCTCTCCCTGTAGTTATTACCTGTTTAATTTTACTGTGGGCTGGTCTGGTGGAATTTTTGGAGGTCTTGTGTTAGTTTGAGACTTTGCTATGAGACCAACCAGCAAAAATGAAAGCCCAGCACAGTGATTGCAATGACTGCACTAATCGTATTGATTGAGGTCATGGTGAGGTGGTGGCCAAACTTCCATTTGGGAAATACTTATTTGATGGGAGATTTAAAATTTGTAATTGACATTCTTGAATTAATATAACTATGGCTGGAATCATTTTTCTTTTTTATCACTCTTTGCCATGCGTTATTTAGTCACTAAATGCTGTCTGCTCTGAGCAACCTTGATGGATGAGACATCAGGCTTGTAAATAACAGACATGTTTGTAATGCTTGCCAAGAAGAAAGAAATGCATCTTTGCCATTGCATTGCAACTGGAACAGATGTCTGAATATCTTAAAACATGGTTGATGTTGTAAATTAAGATTTTAGTCATTAGAATAAATTAAAATTTCTGCCCAATCACTCACACTGTCATTCACATGGTAGCCTTCTTGACAAATCACCAAAATAATTTGGAGAAAAAACAAACACTTCTCCAGTCAATTATTTTATGTTTTAAAAAAATACAATGTAGAAATACATTTGCTTTCACAGAAAGCAATAAATAAATTCAGTAACCAAATAACATTGGCTCTAGCAGAGAAAATATAACATTTTGTACAATAAGACATAAAATAATAGTACAAAAATGAATTCAAGTTGTCTCATTAATTGGCTGATTTACATATATCATGATTATATGATTTACATATGATTAGTTTCAAAAAAGTTTCGAGAGTGATAATGATACATTTGAACACCAAGATAAGACAGCTTTTTAAAAGTGAGGAAATAGGGGTAACAAGGAAAGGGAATGCCCAGAAGTACACTGACACACCTGGCAAGAGGCACACGTTAAAAGCACGCTGTGCAGGTATTTTTCCTTTTGCCAGAGGTAGGTCACAGATTAAGTGCTAACTTTCTAGCAGCCAACAGATTGAGGGGAAACATGATTAGTTACAGGATTCACAATGTTCACAAGATGAAGATCAAGCATGCTGCCCTAGAGAAGTGTAAGCACTCCTGAAATTGAGACCAGAGAGAATTTTCCCCAATCGTTCCTCATGCATAATTGGGGAACAATATCTCACCTTCAAAAATATCCTTACCTTAAATAGAGGAATTCATTTTATAGGGCAGTTTCTTAAAGTTATTTCTAATATAGGCCAAAGGTGTCACACAAATACACAAATACAATACCTGCACAGCGCACGTGCAGTGTGATGAGAATGTAGCAGTGGGGCCCAGGACCCTGAGGCCACCAGAGGTTGGGCTGGGTGTGTGTGTGTGGTCAAGGGAAGAGATTCAACTCCACTGCTGAGATGAAGTCACCCAGTTTCTTAAAAGAGAGGCTTAAACTGAATACTTTGAAAAGACAATAGGAATACCCTAGGTGGGCAGCCTGGATGGTATTTTGTAACGATTTTAAATGAGAAAGTATTCATTTTGTTTCAATTTTTATTTATTATTTTGGGGAAAAATTTCTTTCAGAATAGCACTTAATAGGTATTCTTCCTTCATAGGTATTTTAAGACATTTAAAAGGCTAAAAGCATAAAGAAGAAAATAAAAATCACCCAGAAATAATGTATTCATATATTTTCTTCCAGTTTTTTGTTTTTATATGTACATATATGTTTCAAAATTGACATCGTATTGTATGTATAATTTTGCACCATTTAAAATGTGGCATTGTATCTTTCTTCTAAGTAAAACTTTAAGTAGCTGCATACTATAAACCATTTTTGTTGTTTCTATTTTTTCTTTAAAAAAAATTTTATTTATTTACTTTTAGACAGAGGAGAAGGGAGGGAGTAAGAGAGGGAGAGAAACACCAATGTTTGGTTGCCTCTTGTATGCCCCACACTGGGGAACCTGGTCCCCAACCCAGGCATGTACCCCAACTGGGAATCAAATAGGCAACCCTTTGGTTCGCAGGCTGGCACTCAATCCACTGAACCACACCAGCCAGGGTCTGTTTCTATTTTTTCTAATTGAAAGTGTGCTTCAGTAAACATTCTTATGCAGAGCTCTTTGAATAACTTCTGATTATTTCCTTAGGATAGGTTTTCTAGATACATAATTATTGAGTTATAGAATATAAACATTAGCAAATCATCTGATAACTATCATCAAATGGAAAATGTTTCCACTTTAGTCTACATAAAACTTTGTGGTTATATATGTGTATGTACTTATTTATATTATATATTTGGGGATTTATTTTATTTTTTAAAAATTTTTATTTAATTATTTATTTAGAGGGGAAGAGAAGGAGAAAGAGGGAGAGAAGGCACGTGCCCTGACTGGGGAATCGAACCGGCGACCCTTTGTTTCACAAGCCCGCACTCAATCCACTGAGCTACATCAGCCAGGGCCCGATTTATTTTATTCTTATAATAATCAAATGTGTTAATTGGTAAAGCCAGAATTTTTTACAGCAGAGAAAAGCATCATGATTTGCCCAATGTCACACAAGTGCATGTGTGTTTTGCCTGAATTGAGCCATGCTTTGTTTTTCTCCTTCGTTCTGCGTGAACAGCCACTACAAAGGTATTCCAAAAGTTTTCTTTGTACATGGAAATCATCAGATGGCTTGGTGATTTGTTTTGGTGTTCTTTTTATTATAAATATTTTGTCTTCTAAGTAGTAAAGTTATAGATGAATTATAACAGCCTCCTAGGGGAAACGGAATTGCCTAACAGAATATGAGTTTATCTACACAGAAAATTATCAAGGTGATCTATCAATAATAATAATCTCTGCCTAGACACTCCTGAACAAACCCTCAGCATATTTTAAGCAAATTGTTGAATGGCAGTAGAGACAAACACTTCATTTAGCAAGCCCAGTTGGTGATAGTCCTTATAAACAGAAATGACGAAATAAGGCAAATGCATGATGGTTCAGCTAAATAAACATTTTCACCTCAATCACTGCATTATCACAGCAAAGGTTATTTATTCCCTTGCATTAATGTATTTCATAGAATTTCACAAATTTCACTTTATTTTTTATGTGAAAACATATATTGAAAGAAATATTTTGCTCCTTGGACCTAATCAAAACTTGTGAAACAGTAATACCCTGCAGCCTGCCTACAGTGCTTTCTTTGGTTCTTCCCCAGAGGCTGCTTCCTAGGGGAGGCCACTTTGTGGGCAGTCGTCCTGCCTTTCGGGAACAGGAGGGTGCTGCACCTGGGAGCTGTGCTCAGGAGTCAGGTGGTAAACAACAGTAAAGTTCACTTCTGCTGCTGTTTGATCACAAAAGGCTTGGAAAAGGAGAATATTCAGTGGTTTTTGGAGAAGGTGAGGCCATGGATGAGGACTCAGGTCTTAAATGTAAAAATGTGAATCAATCTATATCTGATAGTCAACTGTAATTGAAAAATTAAAAAAGACAATAGGGGCTATGAAAGCAAAATAATATTGACTGTAAATTATAATTGACAAATAAAAATAAAAATAAAAGTTAAAAAAATGTGAATCAAAGAGTCTCAATCAATCAACATTTTCACCTTGAAATAAAGTAAGTTGCCTTCCATAGAGTTTGGAATATAATTACTTTGAATTTTAGAAGTCCTTTGGGGTACAGTTTTTCTCTTAGTCCTCTATGTAAATTTATTCCAATAAGATCAGGAGGAGGGTCTATTATCTGTCATATTAATTGTAATGATACATTTTCATTAGTTTATTAGCAGCTTATGAGAAGATAAAATTCCATCTGGTATATTTCTTTGCTCATGTATAAATGATAGTAAAATACATCCTCTAAATGAAAACTTATTGGGGACCTTCCCCAAATAAATGCACAACTCAGTAGTGCCAGTACTGGAGCTCACCAGAGCCTATTTCATTACTGCCTGGCTGATGAACCAGCTACATCCCTGCCTGGAGTTCATTACAGAGTCTTGGTCTGTTGTGTTTGCAGCAAGGGTTGTTAGTGTACTTGGTGATCCCAAATCAATGAACTATTGGTCTGTTACTGTCCTTACAGGTTGCTGCTTTTGTGAAGCCACCTGTTCATCCTTCAGATCTGCTTGGCAATACCAATGTATATGAGTTGATGTTTCACCTAGTTCTTAAGACGTATGCCTTGTTATCCGTCTCCCCCCTCCTCTCTGGTTACTGTCTGTTTGTTCTTTATTTCAGTGTCTCTGGTTGTATTTTGCTTGCTTATTTGTTTTGTTGATTAGGTTCCACTTATACATGAGATCATATGGTATTTGTCTTTTACTGCCTGGCTTATTTCACTTAGCATAATGCTTTCAAGTACCATCTATAAAGGACATGTATAAAGGACACATGGACAAAACCAAAGGGGGTAGGTTCAGAGGCAGGGATGGGTGGGATGGGGGGTGCATGGTGGGGTGAAAATGGAGATAACTGTAGTTGAATAACAATATGCCTTGTGGTCTCTCAGTCAGTTCCACTTTCTCCAGTAAAACCTGGGATTTCACATTGGGGCAAATGTACACAAGTACTTTATCTGCTCTGGATATGTATATTAATCCTTTCTTGTGGGAGTCAAGCCACTGCTTATTTGGAAGAGGAATTTTTGTTTAAAAAAATAAGTTCTCTGTTTTTTTAAAAGGGCATAGAGATTTTGTTGTTTTAAAATAATTTAGATTTTTTTAACCTTTTCTACTTTCACCTTGAGTGCATCCTTGTTCTTTTGCATTTATAGCCACTACCACCAAAAGTCATATCAAATTAACATTAATATTTTAAGTGTATATGTCTAATGCATTCAGAATTTTCTAGGCATTGAGGGCAGGTTGCTTCCTTTGCAGAGTTAGTGATCTATTTAATGGGGGTAGAAAAGAATAACATATGTATATCCACAATACTAACTGGAAAATAATCAGATGCTGGATTATGTATACATTTTAAGTATTGCAGAAATTTGGAGATTGTACAGTAGGTAGAGAAGATTAAAAAGAGTATAGTATATGGGGTGAAGAAACCAACTGGTTAAGGGTGGAGTGAAGATGGCAGGGTATGTATCAGGCTATGGTGGGAAATACACGTAGAGTGATGAGGCTCTCAGTGCCAGCACCAAAAGGCTTGATTTTGGTTTAAAAACAATAGAAATATATTACAGTTTCTGAATTAGAGAGATGGCATGATGGCTTTAGAAAGATTTGTATGATAGCAATGTGTAGAGAACATTTATAGGGGGATACTGTTGAGAGAGAGTGGAATTTATTTTTAAGTTTATTTATATTTATAGAGAGGGGGAAGGGGGAGAAAGAGCAGAAGAGAAACATCAATGTGTGGTTGCCTCTTATGCACCCCTACTAGGGACCTGGAAGGCAACCCAGGCATGTGCCCTGACTGGGAATGGAACCAGTGACCCTGTGGTTCGCATGTCGGCACTCTATCTACTGAGCCACACCAGCCAGGACTGAGATAGAGTAGAATTAAAAAAAAAAAAAACATTATTTGTCTAATGTTGAGGGCTGCCCTGGCTGGTTTCAGGAAGCTGTGACCCCCTCTGACTTAGGCTGAGTGAGAGACCTCCGGACCAGGAGCCACTAAGGAGACAAAAACTTATTCCCCTGGCATGAACGCTACCTGTTCTGTGCCTGGCCTTTAAATGCTTGATCAGTTTACCAATGATGGGTAAGACTCCTTAATCAAGGGGTGACCTGTGGTCAGACAGGTACTGACCACACAAAGGCCTGTGGAATAAGACTCACGAGGCTGTGGAAATTAAGGGGCTGTGGAAAGGAAGGGGTGATTGACATCAACCCCTGCCCCCTCTTAGCCTGAGTCTTTGTACTTAAATCCAAGTCTCCTGGATGCCTCTGTCTCCTGCCCTTCTCAGGGCTAAGCAAACAGCCAAAGGGACAGCTCAGACCGGAGACGGCAGACCCCCGGGGTAATCAGGCCTGGGACAAGATCCTGTGAGACCTGTTTGCTGGAGGATGTTATTAACTTAGAATTTGAAAGCACAGACAAGAAAACAAAACTAGGCCTTTGAGCCATGTAGTCCTTTTCATATGATAAAACTCCAATCTTTGCCTGGAATCACAACAGGGACTCTGTTAGCATCTTTGTAAGTTACCTGTTCCCTTTGATCCCTTCTGCCAGACTGTGAATACAAAAACTGTGTCTACTTTCTCAATAAAAACTGACTGGGACAAAGGAACAGGGCTCTCCCCAGGAGAGGGTTAAGCATGGGCTCTCCCCACAAGAGGGTTAGCCATGTTCTCTGTATCCCCACAGACTCATGGTAGATTCTGTGAATTACATGTGTTTAATGAACATCCGCAGCCAAGATGAATACTGCAGGATGGCCGGGATGGCACGGACCAGGAATATTCTTTCACAGTCTAATTAATGATCTTCCTCATTTTCCAATAAAATCGTATATTCAACTTTATTTAGGGTAGAGATATTGATTAAGCTTGTTATTTTAGAGTATGATAACTGGACTTATTGCTTTGGTTATTGCTCGAGATGGTCTATAATAACTGCGAAAACTGATCTACAATACTATGTGTTTGTCAACTTTTTTTTTTAAAGATTTAATTTATTTATTTTTAGAGAGGGAAGGTAGAGGGAGAGAGAGAGAGAGAGAAACAACAATGTGCGGTTGCTGGGGGACATGGCCTGCAACCTAGGCATGTGCCCTGACTGGGAATCGAACCTGCGATGCCTGGTTTACAGCCCGCGCCCAATCCACTGAGCTACGCCAGCCAGGGCTGTGTTTGTCAACTTTTTAACATCATACTTATGATTTTACCAGTATTTGTTATTTTAGAGAATCTTAAAAAAACAGCTTGTACTTGCTTTGTGAGTGGATTTTTAGAAATTTCTAGAATTATTAAAAACTTGTATAAACCAGAATAGGCTGAGTTGGCTGAAGTCAAAACTCCCAAATCTCAATGACTTAACACTATAAAAGTTTATTTATGAAAACTGTTTATGTTAAATGTCTGCTGTGAGTCATTGCAGTGACATTGCTGTCACTTGTCATCCTTATCTCACTGTGTGCTCTCATAAGGGCAAGGCAGGAGGAAAAGACCTTGGCACATTGTGTACTGTCTCTTAGAGGTAGAGGGATATATACAATTTTAAATTATGTTTAGTTGGCTAAAGGAAATGACCTGGCTTTGCCTAACTTCAAAGTGACAGGGAAGTGATAGGCCATTATTGGCCAAAATAAGGGAAAATATATGTGTGAACATCTCTAATGATACCACAAAGACATAGCCCCTTTTCAAAGGACTCATGAGTGTAGGTCTAGAAAGAATAATACTTTTGAAATAAAATTATTTTACTAAGAAGTATTTCATGCAATGCTTTAGTAAACAGGCTCATTGGCACAGAGAAAATTAGAATTTTAATATAAATGAGCAAGCATACCAACAACATGACTAAAATATGATTCTCCATTATGAATTGGTAATGTGAGGAGAGACTGTAAAAACTTCTCATCACAGAAGTTTCTATTAGAGTCGCATTTGTGTTCTCTATGTTTGTATACAGAAAGGCTAGCATCTTTTTAATGTGAACTTTAAATGGTGAAACAATTTATATAATGCATAAGCAATTATAAATATTTATTACATAAATGCTATTTATGCCTATCTATACATAGACCTTACATATTACTTAGCTAACAACTAAGGGATGAGTGATCAATGGTGGTGGCCATTGTGACTGCGGATCTCTATATACTTAGCATATATATTGGATGACCTTTTAATACACACATATGGATTGTTAAAGATATTTTCTTCTTTTTTTCTTTTTATTGTTGTTCAAGTACAGTTGCCTCCATTATCCTACCACCACTTTCCCCCACCCCACACACTCCCACCCTCCATCCTTTCCCCCTTTGGCCATGTGTCCTTTATACACATTCTTTGATGACTCTTCCTCCTTCTTTCCCCCCATTATTTCTCTCCCCCTTGCCCTCTGGTCACTGTCAGTTTGTTTTTTATTTCAATGTCTCTGGTTCTATTTTGCTTGCTTGTTTGTTTTGTTGGTTAGGTTCCAATTAAAGGTGAGATCATATGGTATTTGTCCCTCACCACCTGGCTTATTTCACTTAGCATAATGCTCTCCAGTTCCATCCATGCTGTTGTGAAAATTTTAAGTCAGAGTTATTAGAATATTAGAATAGGGACTACAAGGGAACTTATTTCATAATTTTTTAGTAATGTGTAACATATAATTTACTATTCCTATATAAAGTTTGGCTTTATCTATTATCTCCTGAAATTTCAAAATCCATGAAAAATCATTTTATTTCATGAAATTAAAGTGTTGTCCATAGGGACTGGCTGAGAAGACAGTCCAAGTGTTAGACTGTGGGTTCCACATATTCAGCTGCATTCCTCCTTGGCAATGTTGGCCCCAGTTCTCTAGTCACTGTTGTGTGCTTCAACTCTCTGTGTTCTTAGGATGGCTACTTCCCAGAAGACTTCTTGAAACCTACTGTGAACTCCTGCAGCACTCAAGTTGAAGCCACTGCTAGTAGATATGAAGAAGTAGAAACTTGCAAGTTTGGCAATTGCCTACGTATAGTAACTATATATTTTTATTGTATGTAACATATGTACTATAATTATATTTTGCATATGTTATATTTACATAGCCTATTTCTTTAATATACTTGGGTAGCCTGGAAATGTATGCTTAGCTTTTATTTATTAATTTTTTTTTCCTTTTATTGATTCTAGAGAGAGGGGAAAGGAGGGAATAAGAGAGGGAGAGAAACATCGATGTGAGAGAGAAACATCTATTGGTTGACTGTAGCACATGCCCTGACTGAGGGCTGAACCTGCAACCCAGGCATGTGGACCAACCAGGAACTGAACCCACAACCCCTCAGTCTGCAGGATGATGCCCAACCAACTGAGCCACACTGGCCAGGGCTATGTACTTAGCTTTTAGATTCCAGGTGTTGAGATTAAAGTTACTGAAAGCTATTGTTTTTAGTGGAAGAGAAAACATAGCCCTTTGAGATGGCATTAGAAATAACATTTGTATTATTGTTTTAATGTCAGTACATCAATATTAATAATGCTAATCTCAGTCTGAGTCATTCTATTTTGTTAACAATAATTGTGTTGGTGATGCTCATAATACTTTGAGTCAATAGATGGTAATTGCATTGACTACTGCATAATAATAAATATTAAAGGATAATTTTATGTTGAATTTCAGAAAGAAAGTGAAATATCAAATTGAGACCGAATTTTATGTTGAATTTCAGAAAGAAAGTGAAATATCAAATTGAGACCGAATAGCTATTAAGGATGTAAAATAAAGTATGTTTAAGTGGGTGGTGTACTTGATTTTAGTTTCCCTATTTATCATGACTAATAATGATTTTCAGAGTACTGAGCAATCAGTAGACATAAAATTACCCCAAAGCTCTTGAAAATTGCAAAAACATCAGTGGCACCAAAAAGCACCCAATGCTACATTACTGGTACCTACTGTGTTGTATTTGAGTTCATCAACTTAGACTTCAGACATTTAAGTAGCCACTATTACCCTGACTTTGTGAATTCTTCAGAAAGAACTCAGAAAGGAAAATGATGTTTATCAGAATTGTTTCATCAGTGTGCAATCAAGTATTTTCTGTATATTTTCACAAGAACTGACCCGAAATAGTGACTGCCAAATAATGTATATTTCTTTTTTTTAAACCTATTTTTTTATTTTAATGATTGTTCAAGTACAGTTTTCTCCCCTTTACTCCCAATCAAGCCCACCCACCCCCCTCCCATCTTCCCTCCCATTACCACCCTCCCCCTAGTTTTTATCCATGTGTCTTTTAACTTTGTTCCTGTAAACCCTTTCCCTTTTCCCCTGAAACTCCCTCTTCTCTCTCCTCTGGTCACTTTCTGCCTGTC
>PVIA01011883.1:0-41426 GCA_004024845.1 Tonatia bakeri
AGTCTGATGGGAACTCCTTTGTAGGTTAATAAATGTTTTTGACTGATATTGTGAGTGTAATTTTTATCTCCACTGCAAACCCCCCACGATGTTTACTCAGCAATGGTTAGCAGCCGTTGTTTAGAAGAATTATAAGAGACAGCCCTTCTCCTCTAGGAGAGCAATGGCTTTGACCCCAGGGAACAATAGACTAAAGGGCAACCCACGTGTGTGGATTCAAGGCAGAGGACAGAGGAAGGAAAAGGGATGTTTTCACTAGTAACTGAAAACTGGTTTTTCATTCACGTATGCTTCAGAGTTCAGCTCTGTCACTCACTGCATGACTTCAGACAGTTTATTCATCTCTCGGTGCTTTAGCCTCCTGCTCTGTGGAGTGGATGATGGTAATGGGGTCTGCCTGTCAGGGTTGTGCAGGGGACCTGAGACCACGCAGGCAGAGCACCTGCAGCAATGGCAGGTGTGGTCGATTCTCGAGAAGTGGGAGCTGGCGTGTCATTAATGATCTAAAGTTGACTCTCTTATTCTGTGTCAGCAGATACTTACTTAAAGTTGAGGATGAGCCACAGAGCATTCCCAAAGTCCTTGACCTTGAGATGCTCACATCCTGTGCAGAGACAGGCACACAAGTCACCGACGACAGAACAAGGTGGTGGGCCTGATGGTAGGGGGGTGAACAGTGTGGGGGCCACAGGGGCAGGAAACGATGACCTCTCCCTAGGTGGTGGGAGAATGGCCTCCCAGCTCCAGTTTCCCCTCCTCTGGGAAAGCTCCCCACCTCTGGGCCCGAGTGACACTCCCGCTCATGCTCCCTGACTTTCGCCGTGCACACACCTTGATGGGAGCGTCGCTGCATGAGTTACCTGGAGCTTGTCTCCTGCCTGCACTGAGAGCCTCCCCCTGGCATCGTTGCTGCATCTCTGGGGTGGGCTTTTAGTGGGCATTGTGATGGATCTCTGCTCAGACAAGTCATGCTACCAAATGCGGCAGCCTCCTACCGATAAGCCATCGGGTCTGGTGAAACCCAGACTGTGGACTGTGTTACTTCATCCCCCAAGCATGTGAGTGCCAACTCCGAGACAGGCATGTGCTGTACCGTATACCAGCTGTAGACTTTGGGTATGGCTGGTGATACTTGTCCCACTAAGTCTTAGGGATGGGAAGAAGAAATAAATGTTTGCTCAAGATGTTGCAAGATAAGATGGGGAAGCATAAAAAAGGACACATTCAGAACCGAACTGCTTAGCTGGCTGAATCCCATCACTCCATTCCTCAGAAGTATGGCTGCTCACCCTTCCCTCGGGGTAGGGTTGTGGGGGAGCAGGCCTGAGGGAGATGAGAAGGCATCTGTGGATTTCGACCGGGGGTCAGGGATAGTTGGTCAGGCTGGCCTCTGTGAGGGTCATCCTGGAGCATTTCTGGGGCGACTTTGTTAGAGAGGAGGTGTCACTTCCTTCATGTGGGCATTCATTCCGCAGCTTTTCTGGGCTCCTGCTTTGGGCCAAACCCTTTGCTGAATGCCAGGCATATGGAGATGAAGGACCTCCACCCTGTCCTTGTGGAGCTGATGATGGTCATTAGGTGGAGGAGTCGCATGCAAACGGAAGGCAGTTAGCTGTGATGGAGCACCTAATGTGAAGTGGCTAAGCAGATTCAAATTCTGGAGCTAGGCAGACCTGGGTTCAAATCCTAGCTCTTCCATCCATGGCCTCTGTGACCTTGGGCAAGTGTGCTCCCCACTGGGTCTCAGTTTACTGATCTGGAAAATGGGGATAGCAGTGTTACCTAGCTGGGGGCTGTTGTTGAAGAGTCAGTGAAAAAATGCCTTGGAGTGTTTAGCACAGTGCCTGACAGGAAACTGGTGCTTACAGAGGGTTCACCGTCATTTTAATTATCCTCTGTGCCGTGGGAACACTGACTGTTTTCTCTGGGTTCTAAGTATAGGAGTAATGGTGCTATTTGGGTGGTGAAAGTGAAGACAATGGTTGAGGTATCCAAGAAACCATCTCTGAAGTCACAAAGGAGCACGGGAAGCATTTTTCAGGGGCCCTGCTGACCCGGGGCTGTGGGTTTGTCGACAGGTGTTCCCCACCCCACTTTTGCACAAGCTCTTCTCAGAGGGGATTCCCAGCACCATCACAAGCGATCACCTGCACCCAGCAACTCCAGGGCTTTTCCCTGTGGGGGGGCCTGAGTCAGCCTTGTCTCACCTGCACTTGCTGAGGAGAGCAGAGACCGTGAAGACACAGAGCTGCAGAACCTTCCCCGGTTGTTCTGCAGAGCTTTTGAGTTCATTGTGCTCTTTGCAGGAGATTTATCTCCTGAGCATCAGAGAGGCAGGTGGGGCAGCACCGAAAGCACAGACTCTGCAGTGGGGACGATGTGGGTTCGTGTCCTGACTCCCCCACTCACAAGCCCTGTGGCTTCAGGCAAGTGATTGTTCTCTGTGTCCTCAAGGGTGCAGGAAGTGGGACAGTACTTACCTCCTCATGTTCTCACAAGGCTTCAAAGGGCTTCCGTGGAACGGGACAGTACTTACCTCCTCATGTTCTCACAAGGCTTCAAAGGGCTTCCGTGGAACAGGCCTTAGCATAGTGTTCGGGGTGTGCGAGCACCTGGTAAATGTGCGCTAGCGTGACATTCTCTTTAAACCATTATCAGAGGGCCTGTAGGGTGCCCGAGGAGGGTGGCAGGCCGTGTGTGCGCCAGCCCACGGCAGCGGTAGGCACCGGGAAGGGAGAGGACCGAGTGACCCTGAGGGTGGCCCCCTTTCAGGGGCCAGTTCCGGGACTGAAGACTGGTGTGTTCAGCTCTTCTTTATTTTTCTGTGATTCCACATAAATAATGGGTCTTTTATACTTTGATTTTTAAAAAGATTTTATTTTTTAGAGAAAGGAGGAAGTGAGGGAGAAAGAGTGAGACAAACACTGATTGGTTGCCTCTCACATGCCTGCAGCTGGGGACCTGGCCCACCACCCAGGCCTGCACTCAATCCATGAGCCACACCAGCAAGGGCAGATAATGGGTCTTTAATATGAACTGATGCAAAATTTTACTCTCCCTCTTTACGATTTAAATATCTTTATTATGAGGTTTTATTTTAAGTTTAAGACTGTTACTTGAGCAATCAGAAGAAAAATGAAGTGCTTTGCTTCAATAGTCAAAGGTTTTTTTGAAGATCAGCTAGTTGGAGACAAAGAATAATGAATGAAATTAAAGTCATGTTTATTGGATACAGTAATTCTCACTCTTGTATAGGCTTGATAACTAGGTCAAGGGAAATCGGTGCTTTTGCTACATTTCTGAGTAATTAAATATGTATGAAAAACAAGTTAATAAATTCAGGAGAATTTGTTGTGTCTCTTTTTGTGGCAATCAAGTCTATGACATGGAATTAGGGAATTTCACTGTTTTAAGAGATTTCTTACTTTGTGTCCTTTCGGTGGCTGTGTTTTGTTGTTTTTCCCTCTAGGCTCCCGATTTCCAGCCCTTGGCCCACTAGCATTTACAGATTTTTCCCATTCAGCTCTCCCAGCCCCCCGCCATAGCACACAGTGACACTGTGTGACCAACAGTGGCTTCCTTGGGACTCCCCTCATGGCCTTTGCAGAGTAAGAGTCTGCCTCTGCTCCCCCAGCCCGATGTTTGGAGTGTGTTGCTCCCTCTGCTTAGCACCCTCTGCTTAGCACCCTCCTGTGACCCCAGTCAGTGGGGCTCAGTTGGCTGGGCGTCATCTGGCAGACTGAAAGGTCACTGGTTCGGTTCCTGGCCAGGGCATGTGCCAGGGTTTCCAGCTCGGTCCCAGGTCGGGGCATGTGCAGAAGGTAGCAAGGCAGCTGATCGATGTTTCTCTGTCACGTTGAAGTTTCTCTTGTGGTCTTCCTCCCTCCCTTCCCTTCTCTCTAAAATAAAACAAACAAACAAAAGAAACCCTCTGTGCTCTCTGATTTCTCTTAGAAAAAAGACCAAATTGTTAGCATGGCCTGCAAGGTGTAACTGCCGGGCATAGCTGTTTCCTCGGGTACAGTGTGATGCCGTCCCAGCCAATCGGGGGCTGAGGCCGCTCTCCTCTCCCTCGGCTCCTCGGTGTGTAGCAGAGAGATCTGGCCCCAGCAGGTGCTCCACACGTGTTTGTGGGGCACACAGATGAAGCGAGTGCCTGGGGACTGATTTCAGTCTATAAAACGTGGTTGTTGGATCTGAGGTCCCTTCATTATAAAATATCCTAACACATCACGAAGTCTCGAGACATGTGATTTTCAGCCTCACGTTGGTTCTGCATGGCGGGTGGGGACAGGCTTCGAAGTGCGAGGAGAGGTGAAGCTCAGAGAGGTTCAGCACACCACCCCAGGTGTGTCTGCGGGGAAGCCGAGGGCCCCTCGTCCCAGGCTGCCTGAAGGTGTGGTTTCTGACGTGCAGAGGAGGAGTCACAGGTGAGGTAAGGAGATTGGGTTTATTGAAAAAAGGTATTTGTAATGATTTCTTGTGGTTTTAGTTAGTTTACTCTCCTGGTCATTGAATCTGAGGAGTTGAGTTCAATTTGGAGTGATGGGTTTGAGGTTCAGGTTCATCCTCGAGACCAGGAAACCCTGGGCTTTCTTGTAAGTGGCTGTAGCATAGTGATCAGTGATGCTGACTGGCTGATAGCTAAGATTTGGACTTGTCCTCGTGGGGGAACTTTGACAATTGGAAGTTACTTGTTGATTAGTATGTAGCATTCTCTTGCTATTTTGAAAAGATGCTGGTTGCTTCCATCACCTTATTTCTCCACCTCCTCTCTGAGGGTACCTGCACCTGGGCTGTGTTGCAGAGAGCACTGCTGTGGCCTTTGTGCTCATCAGAAACAGCGCTCATCTATCCCAAAGGTTAGAGGTCATTGGGTCCACCTTCCTCGCTTTCCAGATGAGCCTGGGGACTTTGCCAGGGTGTTCTACTTGGCGTCCTGATTCCCCGCCTGGCAGAGCCCATTTTACGTTAGCTAACATCTTCACTGCACATTGCAGCTTCTCAGCAACCACCTGCAGCGCGCGGAACGTGGCTTATGGACCATGTCCGTGAAAAAGGATTTCTCTCTGAAGAGAGCCCTGCTTCCTGGGCCTGTGCTCAGTCTGCAGGGTGACCTCACTGGAAGAAGAACGCGGACCTGACTGAGCGCAGAGCTCCGGGGTCCAGGGATCGCGGCTAGCTGAAGAGAGGCAGTGCCTCTGGTGGTCCATTAGCAATACATGCACTGATCTGAGGGGGCTCCTTCAGGGCGGAGAGATTCTTGGAACATAGCTTTGTATCAGTGTAGCCAGTTTACCTGTGGAGCAGAGAGAGCAGCCCGATGTTACGGGGAGATCACTGAGTGTGAAGCCAGAGTGCTGGGTGTGCCAGTTTGCGAGGACGCCTATTTTCCAAGTGAACAGGAGTAGCCCCCATGCTCTTGCACCCTCTCTGCAGCAGGGGAGCCACAGCTCTAACATCTGAGGTTGCTTTGTGAGGGCTGAGTCAGAGGAAAGAGAGCTGACAATATCAAAGTGTTGTACCAGTAAGCAAAGGCAGCCTCATTCCTTGTTCCTGCCTTCCGCACCTACCCGCCCTTCGGTCTCTCCACCACCCGTCCAGTGTGTGGGCAGGGCCTTCCAAGCGCCTGCGTTGCTGCCCGTGGGGCCCCAACCGAGGAGAAAGATGAGTCTGGTTCTTGCTCTCTTTCAGCGTACAGTCTGGTGGCAAAGTTAAAGTCTAAAAATAATAACAAGATACAAAGAATTAATTACAGGTCTGATGACGATGGGTACAAAAGAGGGATACAAGGTGCTTAGAGACCATAGACAGGATGGTCTTACCTGGCCAGGAGGATTGGAGACAGCCTTTCAGAGGAAAGATGAGTTGGGGTTAACCTGGTGAAGAGGTGGCACCCATGTCTGCTGTGATCCCGGCTGGGGCAGAGGTCTGGTGGATGAAGGAGTGGCAGCCAGCCCGGGTGGCTGGGGCACTGAGTATGAGGGAGAGTTACTGTGTCCCCACCCCGGTGGCCGAGGCACCACGGTTCGCCTGACCTGTGCTGGAAATCCACATGTCCACAGCCGCCGACTCTCCTTTCTCAGTTCCCATCTGTCACCAGAGCATCATTGTTGAAACATTACTTGCCAAGGCTTCCAAGATAGCAGTCGGGCTTATTTTTATTGCTTTAAAGATCAGTTGCTCCCTATGCTTCTCCAGGGGATGGAAGAACACCTTGATCTCATTAGCAGTTTTCATTCGTGAAGCAGCTGTGTACTGAACATGTAACTGGCTTGACCCCTTGCTCTCAGGAGCCCACAGACCCGACAGATCGGAGTGAGCAAATGATGATGGCACTGTCAGGGGCAGGAAGTGCTGGAAATGGAAGCTTGTGAGACCAAGTCTGGAACCCAGGATGTTCAAGGCGGATTTCCAGTTTCCCGGGCGAAGGGGACAGGGGCAGAGGGAAGGGACTGTGCAGAAATGCCGCAGGTGAGAGCATGCTGTGTCTCAGGCATGGCGAGCTGTGCGGTGTTGCTGGCGCGTGAGGTTCGTGGTAGGGTGAGGGAGACGAGGTTGGACAGGTGGTCTGGGGTCAGGACTCAGAGGGACTCACAGGCAGTGGGTGCTTGGGGGTTGGGGGTTGTCCTGTGGTGAGAGGGGAATCGTCCTGAGTTGCAGGAGGAGAGAAGCACTGTCAGTCACACTCCTGGTAGAGGACAGGTGGTATGGGAGGAGACCGGCGTTTGGGAGATGGGTGAGGGGCTGTTGCACCTGAACCTGGCCACGGGGAGGTAGGGGAGCAGGCAGGTTGGAGAGAAACCGAGGCAGAGACCTCTGTCCTTGGAGAGGTAGTGGCTGGGAGGAAGGGCAGTGTCAGTGTGCCTGACTTCAGTGAGGTGGTGCGCTGGCCAGTCACAGGGATAAGGAATGTAAAAGGGATTGGGAGGAGGCTCTTCTGAGTCTGGGGTGCCCATGGGAACGCTTTCGGCAGCTGGCCAGCCAGTGTGGACTTCAGAGAGAGGTTGGGGTTAGTGCAGTGGTCCTGCCCCTTTGGAGCATCTGAGTCCTCTGTGGTGCCTGGGGCGGAGAGGCTGGCCATCGGTGTGTTGAAGAGTTTTCACGGGTGGTTCTGCTGCCCCCACTGGTCTAGAGGGAGACTTGGGTCATCCCTGTAGAGCTGGCCCCTGAAGTGGTAGGAGGGATATTGGGTCACTCAGGGGAACCCTGGCTACGCTGCTGGGCAGCCCCAGCTAAAGGGGAGGAATGCTGTGGAAGAGCCAGAGAAGGAGGAAGAGGAGGGTCAGTGAGGACAGAGGAAGATGGTGGTATGGAAACTGGTGTGTGGGGGTCCCCTCCAGCTCTCTCCTTGAAGAGCCTCTGCCCCCGCCCCTGAAGCCGAGCACTCTGGGGCCCCACATGGGTACTCACTCATATTTCCACTGGTGTCGGCCAGCCTCACGTGAGAGGGGTCATTCCAGTGACCTCTGCTGCTGTGTGTAAAGTCTCGGAAGGAGGCTCTAAGCCACGGGTGGCGAACGCAAAGCCGGCACACCGAATCCGGCCCTCCACCTTGTTTTATCCGGCCTGGCACCTTGTTTCTACCCGGCGGCAGTGCCGAGCTCTCGCTTAACTGTTAAGGAGTAGTTCCATTTATACAGTCCTCAAATTATATTTGGCCCTTTGAAGGCAACCTGTGAGGCTGATGTGGCCCCGGTGAAAATGAGTTTGACACCCCTGCTCTAAAACCCTTCAAGCCGCCTCTTCGGACCTTCTCAAGCAATCCACTCACATCTTCTGTTGGTGACCCTTTGGACTGCAATCTCTGGCTCCTGAAGAAGGAAAGCGGGGGCCTCATTTAACATTCTGGGGTTCAGGATGGGCCTGTAGCCTTGGTGGGAAGGGTATATATCCAGAACCTAGGAACGGCAGCTCTCAGAGCTGTTGGGGGAATTTTGGGAAGATGATACAGCCATTCAGCCTGGACTAATGCAGTGTGGGGGCCCTGTGACTTGGGGGTGCATCCTTGGCCCCTGGGCTTGGGTAGCAGGGGAGAGCCTCTGTGGAATTTCCCGAACGCACAGGTGCGGCCTCACAGGTAGAGACCTTCCCTGGCAGACAGCAGAGTGGAGACCCTAAGTCGGCAGCAGTGGAAGTCCCCCTGGCAGGTCAGCTCACGGAGCCCAGTGAAGAGCCTTCGAACTGGGAAAGCCAATGGGGAGTCGGTCCGTGGTCCAGCGTGTGTTTTGCATCACCCTGAACTTGGAGACAGGGAACCGAGATGTGAAGGACAGAGGCAGAGCCTGTGTTGTCACTGACCCTGGTGCTGAAAGCCACCGATGAGCAGTACTAAGAAGGGATGGGGACAACTCAAGGGAAGTGGCTGTCCTTAATACCAGGGCCACCCCCCTCCGCCCCCACGGGATGAAGAAGCCATTTGCTCCTCAGGAAGGGAAAGGAAGAGCGAAGGCGTCTGTGGAATCGAGAAGCCCCAGGGGTTGGGCAGAGGGGAGGGGGTGGGCCCGTAGATGGGAGCACGTGTCCCAGTGCAGAATGGGACACGCCGGAGACTTCTCATGGGACAGCACACAGGGAAGTGGTTCAGAGCAGGGTGCAGACCTAGCTGGTTCCAGTCCGGCTTCCTCTGCCCGAGGACCCGCTGCTCACGTGGCCTGGGAAGAGGTGGTTGGGGCCCTGCCTTTTCAGCACGCCCAGGAAGACGCGTTGCAGAGCCAGAGGCTATGGAGGCCTGAGTCTCCGAGCAGGCGGTCGGTGGAATTCAGTGGGATGAGGCGTGTAACGTGTGACAGTACGGTGCCTCCCTGACTGTGTGTGCTTGGGTAAGTGATCGAACCTCTCTGGGCCCCAGTTTTCTCACTCATTTTAATATCCACCTTAGAGCATTATTGTAAGGACTCTGGTATGTCACTCTGGGTAAGGTGCTCAGCAAAGTGTCAGAGGCCTGGTTTAGTGAGTGATGATGCTGACAACGAGGATGGTGGCATCACCTTCCGGGCACCTCTGCAGGTACCTCCCTGGACTGAACCCCGCCAGTACAGCAGAGGCAGGAAGTGAAGAACTCCGACAGTAATAGATGCTCTGCTGCGGGAGCACCAGCATGTGGGAGGGAGAGCGGGTCCACTGGTGCAAAGACTGGAAGGCCGAGAGGAAGCATGGCAATGGGGAAACGTAGAACACGTGTCATGGTGGGAAATGAAGATGCGCCGGGCCCAGGGACAGCGGGGGCAGAGGGGCCAAGGAGTTTGATTTGGCCGTGAGGGAAGGAGGCTAGAGGTTTGGAGTCGAAACTGGAGGTGATGAGGACAGCATAGCACGTTAGCCTCCATCTGGGGTGCTGACGGGTCTTCATTACCTCTCCCACCTCCCTGAGTATTTTGGTGGGCACCGGGGAGGCGGCACCAGAGATTGTTTACATGGTGTCTGTGGATTAACTCCAAAGTCTGATGTCTGTGACAAAGCTTGTTGCCAAGTATTCACTTGTGTTTTGAATGTACTGGATGAAAATCAGTCAGTCAAGACCTCAATTTCTGGCCCTTTCCAGGGAAGTCTGAACGTAGTAATAGTGACAATACTATTTCTCCAACTGTTGGTAAAAAGTTAATGCAGCTTTAATGAGATATTCTGTAAAACCTGATGAGGTAAGTGATGTGCATCTGGAAAAATAAATTGTTAAATTAAGTTTTTTTAAAAGCAATGAAATGGCCTTCATTTTTCCCGATTCCTATTCATTTCAACAAATGTTTGCATTTCCTGCTGTGTGTAAAAACAGTGCTAGATCCTTTGTTGGGGGAACTAAAAATCAGCACCTATTGTGAGAGGTATTCTTGTTTGACCTTACCACTGTCCTGCAGAGGGAGCCACCCTGTAGGCTGGGTATGGGTGACAGAAAACAAAATAACAAGGAAATAAGGTAGGAGTCTCTCTCACGTGCGAGGAGTCTGGAGGCAGTCAGCTCGGAGGAGGCGTGGAGCCTACAGGGCCGGAGACCTTCCCTTTAGTTGTTCCATCTCCAGACAACTTGGGAATGGCTCAGACACCCGAGCTCATTTCATGGCCTGAAGTAGCTGTCGGAGCTGTAGCCCTCACCCCTGCACTCCGGCCTTCGAGGGCCACCTTCAGGAAATCGTATGTAACACTTTTTGCGTCCCACTGGCCTGATCTCGGTCCTATGGCTGCCACACCTAGCAGGAAGGGAAACTGGGAAGTGTGATCTGAGTGCAGGGAAGCTGTGTGTCCTCCGAACAACCAGACGCTCTTTCACGGAGAAGAGGGGAGGGTGGCTGCCGGAGGCCAGCCTCCCCAGCCCCAGCCCCAGCCCCAGCCCCAGCCCCCACTCACAGAGGCGAGGCTGCAGAGCACTGGAAGTTAGCCCAGTGCTGCAGGGCCTTGAAAAGGCTGAACCTTATTAGAAAGCAGTACTTTGTTAATCCCATGTGGCACTTGGGTAAAAGCAGGAACATGGTGGAATGGAAAGCAGTGACCTCATTGCCAGCAAGCATAGGAACTTAATTCACGAGACATGAATTGGACGGCAGAAGGGAAGGAAGGGCCGTTACCTGGTTGGGACATTTGGGTTCTCGTGCTGAAAGGAGTTGATAAGCTTAACCACATGTGCAACAGATTCCACGTGAGTTTGAATTAAAGGACAAAAAACGGAGTTGAAGGTGGGAAGATGCGTGCTGGCTCTCTAGCGGAACCCAGGAGAAGTGGGTTACAGGACTCAGCCATGGGGGGATCTGGGGGAGAGCTTCCTGTCTGTATAACCCTGAGTAGAGACAGAGGACTGTGTCGCCAGTGTGAGCGTTAGCACGTGTGTGGGCTGCCCTCCTCCCGAGTCCCACAGGGGCGACATCACGGGCCTGGTGCAGGCTGTGTGTCTGTGTCACAGCCAGGTGACGCTGAGCTTGCAGGGCCTGCAGCTTTGCAGTGGGCGGTGGGCACGCCTGCTCTTCCTCCCTGAGGAAGACATCGTCTCGTCCCTCAAGGCTGCTCGCTGCCTGCACATCCCTGGCAAGTGGCTTGCGCGAAGGTGGTCAGGACCCTGCATTCTTTTTTATTTTTTTAAAGATTAATTTATTTTTAAAGAGAGGGAAGGAGGGAGAGAGGGAGAGAAACATAGATGTGCAAGAGAAACAGGCCTCTCACACCGCCCCCCGCAACAGGGACCTGGCCCACAACCCAGGCATGTGCCTTGACTGGGACGCGAACCAGTGACCCCTCAGTTTGCAGGATGACACCCAACCCACTGAGCCACACCAGCCAGGGCAGGACCCTGCATTCTTGGCACAGCCAATGAGACGTGTTAGAGAGCCAGAGACTGTGGAGGACCGAGTCTCTGAGCAGGGGGTGGGCAGCATTCAGCATAATGCGTGTAGAGTGTGTGCCAGTAGGAAGCTTTCAATCAGTGTTATTCCTTAAATTTTATTTTTAAAAATATTTTATTTATGTATTTTTAGAGAGGGGGGAAAGGAGGGAGAAAGAGAAGGAGAGAAACATCAATGTATGGTTGCCTCTCATGTGTCCCCTGCTAGGGACCCAGCCCGCAACTCAGGCATGCACCCTGACTAGGAATCAAACTGGCAACCCTTTGGTTCACAGGCCGGCGCTCAACACTCGGAGCCACACCAGCCAGGGCGGTGTTACTCCATATGATGCCTGTGGGCTGCGGAAGGCCCGGCAGTGACACGGTCAGTTATCGCAGCTGTCCTGCCTGGTTTTCAGTGCTTGGACGAGACTGAGTGTCTGGGATTGACAGGATGCTGGGGGGACTGATGGGGTGGGGGGAGAAGGCTCATTCTCAGGCGCTTGTGTGTAGCTTTGGCTGCTTGCACCGGTGTCTTACCCAGTGCACCCCGGGGTGCGCGTGCTCTTCTGGCTCTTGGTGATTACTGTAACTCTCGTTCTTCTTACGTGAAGCCAGGTGAAGTCATTTCTTAAGCTTAATATTTGTGGTTCAGTTAATTTGAAATAAAGTACAGTAAGCCTTAAGAAATAGAGTATTGTTTATACACATATTTAACACAATTCTTGGTAACTAATTTCTGACTAGTGAAACTTTAAATCTGTAGGATGTGTAAGAGTATCCTAAAATGTAGGGGTAAAGGATATGTGTAAAGATGAGCTCATCTTTCCAGGTTTTAGAAAGGAAACTGAGGCAGGAGAAGTGAAGATGTGGTGTAAAGGGCGGTCCTAGTTGGTGAGTGACGGACACAGTACTGGACCTCAGCCCCAGCCCCGTCCAAGCACCTTCAAACCCATTAGGGTGAATAGGGGAGGAACTGAGGGGGGTCCATCTGCAGTGTCTTCGGGTGCATAGCAGGTCAGGACTCCTCTGTCCTCACTCGAGAACAAACAAATAGGAAAAATAGAAAAACCAATATTAGATAGGATCCACTGAGAAGGTCCAGCAGTACAAAGGGAACTACACAAGGCATGCAAGAAACAGGAAGGGCAGACTTTGGGGGAAAGTTCCCAAGCCTTCACCCACTGAACTGAAGGAAGTCTCGAACATCACCTCGTTTGTCCGCTCAGAGAAGCTGTGGGTGCTCCGAAGGAAGACGGTCAGTCCTCAGACTGAGACGAGAAGGGGCTTGAGGACCTAGAGAACACGAGGAGGACATGAATCACTTAATGCGGCGTTGGAAGTTAGCGGCGCTGCAGAAAGTAGGGGAGTCAAGAGGGGGATGAGCTGACCACTGCGGGAGGGTCGGGAGACCTGCGGGAAGCCCCAGACGTGGTTGGTGGACAGGGCCGGAGGTCGGAACAGATGGAGGAGGAAGGAATCTTCAGTGTTCCTGAGCTGAAGAAGACCCAAAGGGCTCATCATGAACCAGGAAAAATTAGCAAATTAGCTGACACTTAAATCACTTAAATAATACCCAGGTGAAGAGAGGATCGCACAGATACGTATCCTGTGATAAACACGACATGTTACAGAGGAGAGGCCTGGGTGCTCCAGGGTCACAGGAGAGTTCCCAGAGGAAGGGACATCTGGAGTGAGGCTGGGAAAGCGGGTGGGGGCGAGCAGGGAGAGGGGAGGAGGAGCTGAACCAGCCCCTTTACACCTGGATGTGAGACAGTGGGCGTGGTCTGCGGCGTGCTCCAGAGATGTTTTGGCAGCTGTTGTAGTCTGCACAGCGCTCCTTCCTTGGCTGGGAGCCCCTTCCCAGGGGCCAGATAGGGTAGGGGCTGGCAGAGGATCTGCACCCTCTCACCACAGAACGTGCTCCCCCACAGGCAGAGCGGGGATTCTCAGGGAGTTGGGGGCCTTTAAGCACCCCCTCCTTCCCTCGCACCCAGCTTCCCTCCACAGCCTTGTGTTCTGACCGTCCCCTGTGAGGACCGTGGCTCTGAACACTTAGGAGTGGATTGGAACGCAAGGGGATGAGATAGGGGGAGCGAATAGAAAGCAAGGACCTGGGCTGATCGTCAGATGGGGTGATTACTGCTTGGGTGTGTTGGAGGTCAGTCTTTAGGAAGCCTGGATGGAGGGATTATTATTAAAGCAAGTCTCACCCCATTGTAGGGGAAGCCCCTCTGGGGCGGGTCCACCTGGGTCCTTCTTGAGCTGAGCCCGAGCCTAGTGCATTAGCCCTGGGCATTGGTGTCACTGCTCCCTGTCTCCCCTGTCCCTCTCGCCAGTGCTGCTGCATTTGTACCTGCCCATCTGCCCGAGCACCTTCTCTCTGTGAAGTCATTTTGCGCAGTTTTTGAGCCATTTTTTTGGCAGTCAGTCTGGCTGTCTGGGGGTACCTGGTGGGGTGGCTTAAGCATCATGGGCTTGCTCTGACCTGGCCCCTTCCTGTCTTCCATGGCAGGCTGGGGGTGTAGTTTGTGCATTTTCATTGTGTACACAACAGACAGTGCTGGGCACTCTTCTTGAGAACTGGGGTAACTGAGCCAGGCACTGTGATCAACACTCCACAGAGGTGGCCTCAGCTCAGGGACTTAAGACATACAGCGTTTGGACAAGTGCCTGGCACCGCCTTTCCCCCACCCCCCCGCCACTGCCCAGTGCTGCTGAGTGCCCACCGGGGCTACTAGTCAATGCTCTCGTGAGGTGAGCACAGTCCCATGCCTCTCTGTTCAGAGGGGACACTGCAGCTTCGAGGCGCTTGCCAGCTGCCACGTCGGTGGTCGACAGCAGGCCCTGGACTCACACCCAGAGCTGCTGGACTTTCAAGTCCCGTCCCCGAGGGAAGATGAGATGGGCACAACACTGGTTTGGCAGGGAGGTGCCCAGAGGGAGCAGTTCTGTGATGTGGGGACAGATGCTGTGGCAGACTAAGTGGAGGTTGCGCAGAGGAGGGGCCCTTGACTCACATCTGAAGGTTGGAGGAGAAGAGGCGGAGCCCTGGGTTCGACCCACATGGCTTCCGCATAGCCCATGGGATGCACCTCAGTCTGCTCCAGGCTGCGTCTAGGAGGCACTATTTAGTCCGTGCGCATACTCAGTTGGTGGCGAGTCATTCAAGGTCCGGGGTATGGCTACTCATCCCAGCCAGACTCCTGGGACCCGGTCCTCTAGGCACTCCCATTGGAAAAGACCCCTCCTCCTCCGAGCACTGTGTGCCTGAGGGCCTGTCACTCTGCTTTATGAATCCCCCAGCCTTCTTGGGGGCACACGTGCACGTGGCCTGGGTTGTGTTTGTGCCACACAGCTCTGTCTCCTGTCCCTCAGGTGAGCAAGCATGTTTGGCTGTCCCACAGGACTGCTCTGTTACAGTTACATGTAAAGGAATGAAGCATGACTATAAGACTGTGACTGAAAATCTAAGCTAAATAAAGCCCGCCATTGCCTGCCACTCCCACAAATCAAGTTGCGTGTGTTTGCCCATTTCCCTTCCAGCCCCTGTCCACAGGGCAGGTGGGTTTTCACACAGGTGTGCGTCTTGCCTCTTGCTTCCTTTTCACAGTTGGAAACGAGATGGCTCGGTTAGGACATGGCCACCAGGTGGCGCCACAGCACCGGACATCCCACTGCAACCGCAGTCTGTAATACCTGGTGGTGAGCCCTCTTTGAAGTGCTTGTCGGTGGAAGTTCATTTCCAGTGTTCTCTTTAAGGGCTGTGCTACTCATAGGTGTTTTCCGTAATAATTTTAAAAGAAATCAAACAGAGGTGTACAAAAAGCAGAAAGAGAAAGTGTTTCACAATGACACCTTTAAGAAGCCATGTTAAGAAACAGTTGAGTGGATATCCTTAGGGACTTCTGTGTGTTCACGTGTGTGCAGAGATATTTAAAACCACGTCCAAGTGTCCCTTTCTCAGCGAGGCCTCTCAGACGCCCCCTCTCCACTCTCCCTGTCCCCCACTCCCGCTGTGCTTTCATCCCTCTCACCAGCTGATGAGTCATCATATATTTTACTGGATGCTTGCTTTTTACTTATTGTTTGGTTTGCTTTTGGCTTTTTCTTCACTGCTTGGTGCCCAGCACCTGACACATGCTAGACTTCCAGTAAACACACATTGCGAGAATGTTGGCATGTCCTGAATTTGTGAATGTTTCTCCGTCCGTAAACACTGATCCATCTCATTCTTTCAAACCACTACCTTGTGTCCCTCAAGTGGGTGCGCTCTGACGGCCTGCTTCAAAACACATGGACATGTCTCCCAGTGCTCTCCTGCCTCCTGTAGGTGGAGTGCAGTCAGGGAGCTTCCTGGATGCCCCCGGTGGCCCGTCTGGTGATCTCTGTGTTCCACAGACCCTGGGCTCAGTGCCTCACGCCCAGGAGTCTGGTGACCCTCACACCGCACACCTCACACCTGCGAAGGGCATCTTGCTCAGCTTCTCTTCCTGCAGGTGACTAGCCTTCCTGCAGGTGGCGAGCCTGGGCCCGAGACCACAGGCCTGCGGAGAGCTGAGCTGCAGCTCCTGGAGGGGCTTCTTTCTGTGTTAAGGGGATGGCGTTGTCATCTGTAATGTGACGTCACAAACACCTTTCCCCCAGTTTGTTGGTTGTCTTTCTTCTTTTTCATGTCTTCACCTAGTCAGGAGTTGTAATTTTTAATATGTTAAATCTACTAATAGTTTCTTTCTTTCGTTTTCTGGCTTTTATATCATCCTAGAGAGGACTTATTTACCCTAAAATCATAAAAAAAAAATTTGTGTTTTTATTAGTATTTTTTATGGGGGTTTTTCGTTTAAATCTTTAATCCACAAGAAATCTATTCTGTGCTCTGACTGGTGTGGCTCAATCGGTTGGGCCTCGCCCCTCACCGAAGGGTCACTGGTTCGATTCCCAGTCAGGGCACATGCCTGGGTTGTGGGCCAGGTCCCAGGTTGGGGGCATGCGAGAGGCAGCCGGTGGGTGTTTCTCTGGCACATTGACATGTCTCCCTTTCTCGTTTTCCCTCCGTGCCCCTCTCTCTAAAGGTAAAATAAATAAAATCTTTTTTTTTTTTTTAGTTTGACAGCTAATCCCCACTCAAGTGATAGTTGCTTCATGAACATTTGTTGGATTTTTCCCACTTTTTGAAACACCATCGCGATCCGCCGCCAACCCTCACGCGTCCCTGGCCCCGTGTCCTGGGCTCTGCTCCGTCTTGTGGGCACATCCGTCCTCCACGGGGCTTCCTGGGGGGCTGGGCCCTTCTCATTAGGCTTCTCTTTTGAAAACCTCTTAGCTATTTTTAATTATTCTTCCAGATGAAGTTTTAACTCAGTTTGTTGAGTTCCAAAGTGAATTCCCTTAGGATTTAGAATGAGCTTACATTTTTCACACAGCTTACTTGGGGAGAGTTGATGTCTGTTCAGTATTGTCTCCTTATTAGGAGAAGTAAAATCTCTCTCCTTTGATTTTAAAGCCTTTTTGTCTCTTGGTAAAACTTCATCATTTGTTTCAAATGATGTTTGTACATTACTTTCAGAGCTTATCTCCAGATATATTTATTTTTGTTAGTAGGTGCTTGTGCCAGTCCATTTCTGGCCATTTGGCGTTTGGACAGAGGAAACTGTTGGTTTCGTGGCTAGATGTCTAACACTCATAGCCTTTTCCTCAAGCCAGTTCCATTTGCTGCTTCTAGGAATTCTTAATTTCTGGTTTCTTAAAAATTTGTTTTAATTTACTGATTTAAGAGAGAGAGAAGGAGTGGGGGAGAGAGAAACATCGATTTGTTGTTCCACGTAGTCGTGCGTTGTTGTGCACTTAGTCAGTCATCGGTTGATCCTTGCATGCGCCCTGGTGGGGGCTCGAACCCACAGCTGTGTGTGGTGTGTGGGGTCAGCGCTCTAACCACCTGGGCAGCCCGGCCAGGGCCGCAAATGATCTCTTGTTCTTCGTGTTTATTATTTCTTTGGTCCTTTCCACACGAATTGAAGAGGGGAAGGCAAATGCATGAACCCTGTGTGTGATCTCGAGACCAAAGTTGCCCACTGACTGATCCACACGGAATGTGGAGTGGTACCTGAAGACAGTTTAGAACCAGGTGGATGTTTCCTTTAAACTTCGGCTCCAACTTCGTGGGGCCCTTTGTTTGTGTCCTGGGCTGGGTCCAGATGGTCCCCCCGCCCTCCTCCGGGCAGACCTCGCCTACCGCCTCACGCTCTGAGACAGTTTTCCTCTATTCTGTGGGGCACGCCAGGCCGTGCCTCACGTCAGGAGTCAACGGTGTTTGTCAGGGAGGCCCCAGCGTTGGTGTCCTGTTCTGCCGACCTGCTTCTCCCCTCGAGGTTCCTGAGGTCCCCGACCAGAGAAGGAACAGCATCGAAGGAGGATCAGCACGCCTGCATTCTGAGCCCGGCCGGGCTGGGGCCCCCGAACTAGGGCTCTCGGGTCAAAGCTGGTTGAAGCAAGTGATGGGCTTACTGCCCAACGGGGCCTCCCACACCCCCCAAGCTTGATCTGCACCTTGGCCCTTCCCTTCTTCTGGCCTGCAGCAGTGTCCAGGAATGTGCAGGCCAGGAGGCCACACATAGGGGCACACAAGAGAGTCAGAGAAGGCTGAGCCCATGCAGGGCCCTGTTCCCGTCGGGGGTCGCAAAGCAGCAAGTGGGGAGAAGGGAGGGCCCAGAACCGGGTGTGTGACCTTTCGGCTCTCAGCGATGCTTCTGAAGGGTGCGGCCCAGTTAATGAGCAGGGCCATTACCAGGTAAGTCCTCTGTACTTGGCAGGGACTAGGAGAGAGGGATTCCCTGCTCACTGCCCCCTGCCCCCATCCTCCGTGCAGCACAGACAGCACGTGTTTGGCCCACATGGCACTGGGGTGAAATCCCTGAGCCCACGCACCGGAGCTGTGACTCTGGAATTGGGGTGAGTGCAGGAGATGGCGAGCCCCTGGCTGTGGGCGTGGGTATGTGGACTGCGTGTGTGTTGGGGGTGGAGTGGGGTGTGAGGGTGTGGAATCCCTTTAAACTTTCAAATTTTTTACTTTGAAATAACTGTAGACCTAGAGAAAAGTTGCAAAGGAATGTAGGACATTCACGTATACCCTGCACGCAGCTTACATGGCACAGCTCACGTGACGTAGTTAGTTATGTGAGTTAACGTAGGAGCCTTTCCGTAGACTAAACTACGACCTTTTCCAGATGTCCCCAGTGTCCTCCTGCTTTTTTCTCTGAGCAAGGATTCAGTCCAGGACTCCTTTCTGCATTCAGTTGTTGAGTCTCGTCTATCTCCTCCAGTCTTTGACAGTTCCCTAGTCTGTCCAGAAGGCCACAGCAGACCCACGTCAGATGGACTGTATGGTCTGGTCACATGCTTCTGTCGCACATGTGTGTTGAGTAAAAGCATCTCATCCGAGAGACTTCCTCGGGCCCGGGTGTCATTGTAGGTGCCCCACTGGCTGGTGCTCTTGTGGAATCAGCCTCTCCTGCCTCCTGGGCCGCGCTGCTCCAGGGCAGGTGTGAGCGGCGGCCACTGTTCTTTCTCCAGGGGCAGGGGAAGCCTCTGACATGGAGCGTGTTGAGCTGCGGGCTGTTGCAGGCCCCCCTCTGCCGCCAAGTCCAGGTGTCCTCTGAGTGTGCCCACAGACTGAAGAATCAGCACTGTAAATGTGGCTTGTTCTTTTCAAAATTATGTAGATATTGCTGTGATTATTAAGCCACAAAACTATTTAAAAGTGTTGGTGATTCATCAGAGCTTTTCCTTATCAACTGGTTTTCTTAACAGATGTCAAAAAGAGAACCAAAGTCCTGTCAGTGTTGAGAAGGAAGGTCTGTGAAGTGCATTTTCACTTACATTTGTAGTCTGCACATCTGCTCACACCTATGCAGACGCGGGTGTGTGCCTAAATGCTGCCTACACCGTGTGCGCTGGGTGAGCCCGAGCGCAGGGACCAGCGGCCGTCAGGGGAGGAGCCTTTCTTTCCTGTTTTGTACCTTTTTCCAGTTTATGTGATTTTAACATGTACATGTACTGCTGTTGTGCAGAAAACTCAGGGAGCCCTACTGCCTGAAAAGGGCAGGCACCCCAGACAGGACTTGAGGTTTCTGAGGACGAGCTGGGCCTCCCTCAGCCCTGCTTCTCTGGTCTTGGTGTGCAGTGGGCCGCTGCAGGGGCTTGGTCCGGGCCCCCACATGGACTCGCGCCTTGGCTGTGCCAGCCCTGCCTCAGCTCCGTAACCGTAGGCGCCTCCCCGGGCCAGCCCGTCCCAGCCCTTCCTGCCAGGCCTGCTCAGCTCCATGGTTTACCGCCCTTTCAGGGTGTCTACAGACCCTCAGTGTCCGTTCCCAGCCCTCCCTCAGCTTGGGGCTGCTGCTCTCTGTCCTCTGCAGGGGTAGTGGCCTTTGGACGTACCAGTGCCCCCCATCCCCTCTCCCTCAGTGAGGAGCTGAGCTGTCGGGTGTTGCATGTCCAGCGGGACAGTGTGGAGGGATTGGGGGAGGGTGCGGGCGAGCACCGTGGTGAGCGATGGCGTTGCTATTCTGGCTGCTTACGGGCTGGGCCTGTCTTCGAAAGCCGCCAGACGCAGCTGCTGGCCAGGAAGAGAGGTTTGGTTAGTTTGGGCAGGGTCAGGATGAGGTGGAGGGAACAGCAGCTCCATCCCGCACAAGCCCACCTTCTGGAGCTCCTGGTAGGTGGTCTAGCCCCAGAGCGATGGCTACTGTGGTGGGGGGAGCCTTTTGGCAATAGAGAGCTCAGTCCTGCATCTGTGTGTGTGCGCGAGCGCACGCTTACCGCTCCTGAAGTGGGCCGAAAATTGGTGGAGGGGGTGTGGGCAGAAACCCTCTTTGTTTCCTTCGTCTGCATCTTTGTCGCGGCTTCTGGGCTTCTGTCTTCGACACGGGGCAGCGGAGCAAGCCCCGACCACGTCTGGAGCACAGCCGCCCCGTGGCCAGGGAGCGGGCCCTGGACCGGGCTTGGCCTCCGCTTCCGTGCTCGTCTGCACATTTGGAAGAGATCGCTCTCTTGTAACTGAACATTCCTGGACGTGTGTATTTGCTTTGAAACAACCTCCATAAGCTTAGGAAAAAGTGGTTATTCTGCCTCCCTCACAGCGGTCTGCCCCAGACTGCCTCGTGTTATTTCCTTGGTTTCCTGAACCTGGAACACCGGAGCAGGATCCTGAGTCTGGAAGGAAACCAGTGTTGCGCCTGGGATTTTCCTGCCCCTCCTCAGGAGCCCACACACACCAGACCAGACTCTGTCGTGCAGAAACAGAGACGCAGGATGGGTTGTTCTGTGGTCCTGACACAGCTGCCACGCGCTTGCGAAGTTACATCATGAGAATCGCTTTTTCTCCGGCAGTATTGTGGTTTCTGAGAAGGCATTAGCAGCCTGAGGGGGCGGGGTGGGAGAGAGAGTGTGTGTGGTGAGAGAGGCAGAGGCAGGGTGGAGAGGTAGGGTTTGGGTGTGTGCACACTAATATGGCCCAACTGGAGAAGCCCGTGCTCTCGCCCTTAGGCTAGGCTGCCTCAGCACCGCAGGGAGTACAGTCAATGCGGGCACGTAAAAACGCACCCCCAAGTTACACTGCAACTCCCCTCTGAGCGCCAGTTTCCTCATTTGTCTAAAAAAAAATTAATGCGTATAAAGCCCTAGCCAGAGCCTGAAACAAAGCGCCCACTGAGTTGTCGGGATGACGGTGTTGACCAGGCCGCATGCGAAGTCCTGGAGGCGGGGGCCAGCCTGAAAGCGCTGCACTGCTCAGGGCAAGGTCCGCCAGGCGAGCGGGCGACCAGGGGCCAGTGCTGCTGCCATTACTGCAGTGCAGGGCCCTCTGCTAAACAAACTCTGCCCCTGGTTGCTTTGCCGCTGTGTCCCCAGTGCTGGTGCTGGTCTAAGGCGGACACAGGGTGGGGTGAAGGGGGAGGGGCAGCCTGCTCCCTTGTGCTCCTGGCGCACTGGCCCTCAGGTGCCTTTCCACACCCCTGTGTTCTCTGCCCTTTCCTTGAGACACTCCCACTCATCCTTTAAGACCCAGCTCCTGGCTCTTCTCAGCGATATCTCCTCTGACCCCACCAAGGGGAACCTGTGACTGGTGACAGCATCTGTCCTTACTGGACTCCCTCCCACCCCCACTGCACAGCAGGGTCCTGGAGGGCAGGGCAGTCTTCCCAGAGCTGGTCCGCCACACCGGGGGCCACCGGGACGGGCGCGAGGTGACCAAATGAATGAACTGCTAATCCGCCTGTGGCTGTTAGGTCAATGTCTACCCTGGCACGATAGCCTCAGGCCGCCCTCTTTTCCTTCGCCCTCACCGGCCGTCCATCTGTAGCCCCTCCCAAGTCCATGCCTGTCCCCATGCCTGGCTGGCCAAGTCATCAGCATCGCCTACCCACTCCTGGCTTCACTGCTCATTTTTTTTTTTTTTGTCGCTCTGCAACCCAGTTCTCTGCACAGCAGCTGCTGCGGTCTTCCCCTGCTGAGAGCCCTCCGGGTACTCCAGATAAGACCCAAGCTGCCCACCAAGGCCTGCAAGGCCTTTCCTGCCCCAGCCCCAGCCCGCCTGTCCGCTGCCTCCCGCTCTGGAAGCCCTGGCCCTGACCATCTGCCTCCGCCCTGAAGCTACTCAGCCCGTGGGCGTCTCAGGGTCTCTGCAGAGAATGGCGCTTGCTTCGTGGCCGACTCCTCCCTCAGGGTCAGTTCCAGGATCACATCTGCAGAGTCCTGCCATGACCACCCTGGCAAATGCTGTGTTCCACTCTCTTCCATTTTTTCAAGGCACTTCTCACTGCCTGAGAGGATCTTCTCGGCTCACGTGTGCTCCCCACTCCCGCCCCTGGAATGCAGATGCTGTGGGGCCGGCGCCTCTCAGTGCCTGGAACGGGGTTGCTGACCAGGCACTTCTGCAGCTGAGTGGGGAAAAAATGACATTTAGTTTTTCAAACTTCTAAGTGAAATAGAGAATTTCTCTCAGTTACTGATATAGACAATGAGTCACAATGATATTAACAGTATCTGGGACTTGGTCACCAATAAAGTCACGGATATTTTCGTATCACATAATAGCCACGGGCATCTCCGAATACCTGTGCGCACAAGTACTTGGAAACCGTGGTGGTTCTCAGACCGACCAATGGATCTTGTTATCCAATGCAATAATAAATATGTAAATATATATTCCCTTATGCGAAGTAGTGCATATATTACTACACTGCAAATTGTTTTGAAAGTAATTTAATGACTGTGCTTTAATATAGTTGGTTTCCTGAGTAATCCTGCATAATCGGCTTCCTGTGTAATTTTATTGTACGCATTTGAAAACATTTCTGTGGGAAAGGGCCCCGAGGCTCCATCGGACTGCCCGGAGTCCAAGGCACAGAACAGTTTGGAACTCCTGGCTGGAACAGCGCCTCCCTGACATGGGAGCTCTGGGGTGGATGGATGGATGGACAGATGGATGACAGCACATGCCATACCCGTTCAGAGGGACCCCTGCATCTTCCGGGTCAGGTTTCTGGTGGCTTGGCATGAACTTGGTGCTTAGGAAATAGTCTTGGTCAAGATCTTTTGGAAACCTAACTATCTGACACTGAAAGAGGCATTCAATACAAAGTACAGGAACCAGGCCCAGTGCTCTCCCTGTCTTTGAGACCTGGCTGTCTTTCCAGCCTGTCTGAGCATCCCCCTCTGAGGGACTGTCCCTGCACCCAGCAGCGTCTGGCCAGCCTCCGCGCCCGAGGGTACAGCGCCTCAGTTTGGTTAACCAGCAGAGATTGGCATCTCAGGGTCCTGAGGTCCCAGGAGAATGAGGTGGCCACTGTGGTCCAGTCAGTCCGATCTGGGAGTCTTGGTTCCCATCTTCGGGGCCCCCCCCGTGGGGCTGAGAAAGGGTTCTTAGAGAGGGGCCTGGGACAGGCTGACTTCCTGGTTGGGAGTCTGGCTCTTGACCAGGCCTCAGGGACTGAGGGGCGTGGGTGGGGTTCCTCTGGGCTCTGGAAAGGACCTTCCACCCTGCTTGGGTCTGTGTTTTCTCAGCATGTGAAATATCGCTCGTCTGAGAGCTGCTGCCCATAAATTAGGCTGATTTTGTCAGTGGTGAGACAGGCAGGGTTCAGGTTGGAAGCGAGCCCTCTGCCGTTCTAGCCCAGGCTGCCCGGAGGAAGTGTGGGCATGCAGAGAGGGTCCAGAGCAGAGCGCCGCCCTCTTCTCTTGCATCTGCCTCCAGACCACCTTTCCCAGTGACCTTCAGGCTTACCTTGCTCTCTGGGGTCGGTTTTCTCGTGGGCACCACGCACAGGTCCAGCCTGTCCCAAATTAAATTCATCACCTTTCCCTGCACATCTGCCACAGCACCTCTGTCCCTTGCCATCCTTCTGGTACCGCCAGCCAGAAACCATTCACCCCCAGCTCGCCCTCCCTCAGCCCTCATCCGCTTTGCTTCTAGTGATCTCTGTCCTTACTGTTGTCCAGCCCCTCCCCCTCTCTCTGAGGTCGCCGCTGCAGCCTTAGGTCAGGGGACCGCCTCATCTGCTGCCCAGATACTTGCAGCTGGCTTCCGACGGCCACCTCTGCCCTCCTCTTCCCTCGCTGTCTACATTCTCCCTCCCCGCCCTGTCACTTGCTGCTAACAAGTTGGTGTGGCTGCAGTTCTTTGACGCGCAGCGATAAATGCTCTGCTGGAACTGTGTGCACATTGGCACGAGGGCAGCTGGTTGGGCTCCGGGTGGGCTGGGCACAGCGGCCGGGGGGAGAACACACTTGAGCAGGGTCGTTCACGACCACGGGGTGGTGGGACCGCGTGAGCACAGGCACTGACGCCTGAGCTGCTCTCGCTCTCTGCGCTGCAGATTCCCGTGTGTGAGGTGGCCGTCGTGGCGGGACCTGTCTCAGGATGGCCGGGGGGTCAGAGGAGCTGAGGGGCGTGAAACGCGCAGCATGCGGTGAACGCTGTGCACATGTTGGCTGTCACCGTTATTATTGACTCCACGGTCTGGCGCACAGGGGACACGGCAGCATCAGGCTGCCGCCCTCACCCCCTTCCTTTCCAGACGAAGGTGGCGAAGTCTGGCGCCTGCGGGGCAGTTCCGCTCCGCCCGGCTGCTGGTCGCCAAGCAGGATGCGGCCTGGTGCTGCCGGGTATCCCTATTTTCAGCAAAAGTCAGAAATCCAGAATTCTGTGTGAAACATTAATTTCTAGACATTGAGGATTAATTAAAAAAAAAATCCCCAAACCTGTACATGCCCAACAAGCTACACCTGTGGGCCATATTTAGCCTGAAGGCCACCAGCTTATATCACCTTTCTTCAAAGGTCACCCCTAGGGTCATCTGCTCACGCCTCACCCACCTTTTCCCCGGGGGCGGGATCTCGCTGGGTGCAGGGCTGGTTTTTATGAGCTCCTTTGCCTTTCAGGGCTTCTCCAGACAGGTTATGTCCCCGGCAGAGGCGGCCCTGAAGCTCCCTGCGGCCTGGAGACTATGTACAAGAGGAATGGTCTGATGGCTAGCGTGTTGGTTACCTCCGCCACTCCACAGGTACGAGACTGCAACACCTGGGGAGGGGCTGGAGCTGGGGTGGGGCTCTTCTCAGCCCACCCGGGCTCCAGAGGAGACACGGGCTACAAGCCTGGGGACTCTGTGAATACCACCATTCTTAGCACGCCCAGGCCCCTGGCCACGCCAGGCGTGAGATTTGGGAGGCAGTCAGTCGGAGGATCAGTGTGTTTTCTGAAGTTGTTCTCTTCAAAGAAAAACAAATACCTGCCCAGTCCAGTCCTAGCAAGTGCCACATTCCAGTTTGGTCGCAAGGAGAGATCAGACCTTTCCCAAGAAACGCCGCTACTGGTTATAAGTCACACATTCCAGAATGAAGTCAGACCGAAGTGACTCCAACTGGCCCTGTCTTCCTGTTTACCTTGCTCGGTGGGAAACGGCTGTCAGGACCGGCGGTCTGAGAGTGGCCTGGGCGAGGGCCTTTTCCCTGGGGCTCAGGGGGCTTGCTCTCCGAGTAGTCATGGAACAGAGGCATGCAGGGGCAGTGGGTGTCACCTGAGGCCCCGGGGTGCCATGGCGTCCAGTGCGCACTGCCCGGTCCTGTGACGGACCAGGCCTCACAGTTGAGCTGGGTTTTCGAAATGAGCTTGTGTGATCAGCTAGAGATTCACAGGAGCTAATTCATTTCGTATATACCTTTCAAAAGTCTCCCTATTTTGATCTGCGTTTCTGAAAAGCAGATTGTGGGCACCTTTTACAGTTCCCTGATGGTGCCAATATAGGTTTAAATAAAGTCACTGCATCGTCACCGCCCGCCCCCCCCCACCAGCAGTGAGTATATTTGGGGCAGCTGTTGATTGAACAGCTAACCCTTGTGTGAGCGAGTGTTCGAGGCAGACACAATGGGCATTGCAGGCAAGGTGTGAACCCTGAGTCCCAGGAGAGGACTCCGTGGTGACTGGCGGAATCAGACTTCTGTTTCTGCTTACAATTCATGCTCCATCTGCAGCAAAAATTCTTCCTTCTCCACTCTCTGCGCGTGTGTGTGTGCGCGCGCATGCACACACACGTATACACACATGCATGTACCCAGGACATGGTGAGAGCTTGATAAGTATCTGCCAAAGGAGGGAGTGAGCATGTGTCCGATCGAAGTGCTCAGTGACTTTGGGTGACTGAAGGACACGAGTGCACCCGAGGTTCGTGCTCACTGCACACCAGGCACTGTTGTTTGCCGGGCCACGGGCACTCTCCCACTCAGTCCCCACGGTGACCCAGTGAGGTGTGGACTGTGGTTGCACCCCCCGTGTAGAGACGAGGAAACTGAGGGAGGGAGAGCAGGGTGAATTGGCCTCATATCATGTAGCCGGTCATAGCCAGGCCCCTGTGGCCCATGGGCAGCGTGCCCCTCACCGTGATGGCACTACTCCGCCCTGGAGAAAACCTGTCCCATCCCACGATTTGGCCTGCCTCCTGGAGGGTGGGTGCGGAGTGACAGCAGGTGTGTGTCTGCTCAGGGCATGTTTGAGACCATGGGGTGGGAGAGGCCATCCGTTCCAGGGGCATTCAGGAGGAGTCGGTGCTACTTTCAAAAGTGTGACACAGCTTCTCCTCAGGGGAGACTGACTCATTCCCTGCACCACTCTTAAGTAGCCACAGCTGAGCCCACCCAGGCCCCTGAGCCCTAGGGTCAGTGTCTCCCCATGGGGGAGGTGCGGGGTTCTGCCAGTTGCTTTGCAAGCTTCATTTTCTGCCACCCACACAGCAGCCCTGGGAGCAGGTTCCAGGGGGGCCATTTCACAGATGGCAACTGAGACTCGGAAAAATGAAGTCACTGGCCGGAGGTTAGGCAGCAGTTCTCGCGGGGCTGGCATTCAGCCAGGCCTGCCTGACCTCGGCGCCCTTAACCACCACCACACATGGCTTCTTCCGATCGTCTAGGGTCTATGGTCGAGTAGACTCGTTTGTGAGACCCTTGGACGACACAGTCCTATGAAAACCTGCAGGTCTGAGTGTCTGTTCCTCCTTTTAACCTCACATTTTCAGCTGTTGACTACTGGTTTCCCTCACTGGCCGAAAAACACTCTAGTTTCCAGTAAGATTGCAAAGTTTTTCCAGATATAGCCATTTTGGAAAGAGTGAAATAAAGAGGAATTAGTAAAAGCATATTCTCTGAGTCCTAGTCCAAGATGCTGAGGTTAATGGAAACCACAAAATCCCTCTTCATGGATTGAGACGAATAAAACCCTTTATCAATGGGGTACCATTTGGGGGTGGTAAGTGTGACTGGTTCCCCAAAGTAGGATTCGATGAAATTGAAGGGAAGGTGCGTCCGACATTCTGGGACCCCTGCAGGGTTGGGTTTTGTGCAGCCGGCCGGCCACAGCTGGGGACTTCCAGCGTGCTCCATTCCGGGAGACTCCCCTCCCTTGTGGGGCCCGCAGCGTTCTCCCCGACAGGGGGCTCTACTAAATACAACTTGCACACCGTCACCAGTGCCAGTTGGTTGCCTGTCACCTCATCAGCAACAGGCTTTGAATTCCAAGTGGCCCATGCACGAAGTAAGCCTTTGGAGCCAGTTTAACATTTTGTGTGACAATTTCCTGCAGTGACTTCGGTAGGAAAAAAAATGGTGAAACTAGGTGGTGGCTGCAAGACGTAACAAAACAGGAGATCCCACGCCCCTCGAGATGTGGCGGCTGGCTCTCTGCAGGAGGAGTGGGCTGCCTGGCTTTTGGGCCTCACCCCCACACACAGCCAGTGGGGGGGGCGCGGGGGCGGGGGCGGGGGGCTGCAGTGTGCAGGGTATGCGCTCTGAGATGGGGTGGATACAGGGACAGGTTCACTCTTGTTCTTCGCTTTCCTAGCTGAGGTACCTTGGGGAGGTAGCACTGCCCCTACTTCCTTAGTTGCAGAATGGGAAGAAAAATACTGAGTTGTTATGAGAATGAAGCAAGATTATGTGTATGAAGTGCTTAGCACTGTGCCTGGAGCAGAGCGAAGCTCTAAGCAGTGGAAGCTTGTACCAGGACACAGCCCGTCACCCTGGCCGCCTCAGTTCTGAGGAGTGGGGGCGGTGGCGCTGGCGTCCGCCAGGCTGCTCAGGGGGCACCTCTCCCCTTCCTCCCCAGGGCAGCAGCAGCTCAGACTCTCTGGAGGGCCAGAGCTGCGACTATGCTAGCAAGAGCTACGATGCCGTGGTCTTCGATGTCTTGAAGGTGACTCCCGAGGAGTTTGCTGTAAGTAACGGAACCAATGGGGCGCTGGGCCCACAACCGGGTGCTGGAGGGGGTCACAGCTCAGGGCTTTTGCCTAGGTTGGAGACAAGCCATGTATATACCCACCAACGGGGGTTGTTGAATAAAGTGTTCTTTCTGAAATACCACCCAGTGTTAAACAGGATGCCTTCGATTTGGAAATGAACCACCTTGGGAAGCCTACACATACGTGTGAGTAGTAAGTGGGAGGAGCCAGTTACAGCACAATTTATAGGTAATATGCTATTTTTAAAAAGAATGTACAATGCTCACATATGTATATTTGCAGAAGAAAAGGTCTAGATTTAATGTTTATATATTTTTAAAAAGATTTTATTTCTTTATTTTCAGAGAGAGGGGAAGGGAGGGAGAAAGAGAGGGAGAAACATCAGTGTGTGGTTGCCTCTCACACATCCCCTCCTGGGGATCTGGCCCTCAACCCAGGCAGGTGCCCTGACTGGGAATCGAACCAGGAACTCTTTTATTTGCAGGCTGGGGTTCAATCCACTGAGCCACACCAGCCAGGGCCAATGTTTATATATTTTAAATATTGGGATATATACATTCAAACATTTGATTTACTATAGTTTCTGGTTATTGGATTCTGGGTAATTGGAATTTAATTTTTCTTATTTTCATTTGTAAATTTCTATAATGACTGTTTTGTTTTGTTTTGTTTTACAATACACAGCATTATTTGGGCAATTTTTATAATGGTAAATTTTTAAAAGTGTGTTTTTCCTGCAGCCAGTGTGCTGCTACGGTCTGACTGAGGGGTGGTCTTGTGGTGGAGGGCAGAGCTGGCTCCTCATCCTGCCATGACTTGGTTTCTTCCCTGTGCACCTTACAGGCCGAGAGAGCACGTTGGCTTGGGCCGACCTGGGGCCTGATTGAGGGTGCTGTCCAGGGCTGCGTGTCTTGATAGAACTACAGGAGTGTCCCCCCGGGCCCACGTCACCCTGCCCACCTTGCTCCAACAGGTTCCGTGCCCTCCAGGGAGCCACGGGAGCTGACCGGGCTCCCTCTTGTCACCCGCCATCGTTGGCTCCCATGTCCACTTTGCCTGGGCCATGCTGACCTGCCACATGTATCTCCTCCTTCAGTGTGTCCAAGGGACCCTTTAATGCCTGTGTAGAGCACTATAGCGGGTCCCTCATGCGAGAGTGAGACCCAGAGCTGCTACCAGGCCTCCAGTGCCCTCTGCAGTCCGGCCAAGCCGACTCCCCTGCCCCAGTCTGCTTGCTCTCCGGCCACGTGGTGGCTGCCTTTCTCCCCTGGACTCACCGAATCCGCCCGCTCAGGGCCCTGTGCTTATTCTTCGTGCCGTCCTCACGGCTCTTCTCCACATGTCTCTCAGCCTCCGTTCAAACGTCAGGCCTTGGAGAGGACTTCCAAGAAGCATTGCTTCGCCGCTCCCTCTTCCCTTACCCTGCTTTATTGTCTTCGTGTCTCTTACTACTTCCTAACATTATGTTACTTAATAATATTTTATGGTGCATCTTTCTTCTACTGGAACATAAACTCCCCAAGGACAGAAACTTTATCTGACTTGTTCATTGCTGTGTCCCTAGTGCCCAGAATAGTGCCCAGCTCATAGTCGGTGCTGTGTAAATCCATGTTGACTGACAGGCATCAGGCCCCAGAACAACCTGATGAGGCAGACTGTAGCTCCCAATTTTCTAATAAAGAAACTCAGGATCTAGGAGATTGTTCTCCCGGATCAGGTGTGGGCAGAAGGTCTGAAACCTTCGTCTCTGTGCCGTTTCGTTCGTGCCGGGTGGTAACACGAGGGTGGCTCCCGCTCCTGAACCGCGTCTAGGTTGAGTGCTGAACGTCTCCCGTGCCTCTTCTAGTCTGCTTTCCGCAGCAGCCTTGTAAGGTAGGTGTATCATCCTTCTCAGAACACTGATGAACAGGCAGATTCTTGGTAAACGTACCTCTTCACACAGTGAGTGGCATGGCCTGTTGGGTTTAACTCAGCGCGCCCGATGCTCGAGACCAGACTGTCCAAGAGACCTGTAATCTGGGCCTCGTCTGCAGCTTTTAAATTTTCTAGTTGTCACATAAAGAAGAGGTGAAATTAGGTTTAAACGTGTATTTTATTTAACTTAGTACATTTAACACTATCATTTCAACATGTAAGCAACATAATGTTATTGAAATACTTTGTATCCTTTTTTAAAGTGAGTCTTCCAAACTCAGCACGCACTGTATAGACATCAGGTGTTCGTGAACTTCAGATGGCCGTGTGTGGCTGGTGGCCGGCTTGCTGGGCCGTGAGCCTCAAGGCTCATTGCCTCTTCCTCAGAAGGCTTCGTGGGCTTTGCTGGCCGCTGGCTGAGCTTCTATATTCTATTTGCTTTTGTTTGCTCGTTGTATTTTTGAGTTGCATTTCTCAGCTTCGGGAAAGGAATGAAGCAATAATGAAGTTTAAAGTCCCTTTACAGTTGTTCATCGTGAGGAGCGGCAGAGAACTGGGCCACACCTGGGGTCACATCGCCCGGCGGGGCTCCTTGGGGAGGCTCTGGGCATCACTGTCTGGTCTGAGCCTCGGAGTGATACTCAGCCTCTCCTGGGGCAACTTTCTGAGGCTGGAGAGCTACAGGGAGGGGGTGAGGGCTTCGCGGGTGCAGTGCTGACACTCTGGCTGCCGCTGCTGGAGCTGGAGTGTCTTCAGCGGAGATACAAAGCCAGGTCCCCTGCAGTCCTTGGTCTCCAGGGAAGCACGGGAGTTGCCAGGTGTTGGAATCAAACCAGACCACCTGGTGTTTTAGTTTCCTGTCTAATAATGTGAAAGAAGGAAACAAGCGAGATACAAAAGTCCATCATCAATCACTTACGTGGCTTGGGGGAGCTGGTATCGAGAGCAGAACGTGTTGTTCTTTCTGTCCCCACACAGCACACTCAGAAACCTGTTCACAGTGTCCACAGTACAGCTGGGCGACAAGTCACCCCGTCCAGCCCGAACAGGTGCTGGGCATGTGCCTCCATCCAAACCTGCAGAGCATCAGTGTCTGTGTAGGAGAAAGCAGCAGTGGGCATGGGGGTATCTGGCAAACTTGAGAACAGGAGGACTCCAGAATTTCCAGCCGGAGTTTGCCGGGGAGTTTGGCAGGTTAATATGAGAATGGCAACTGAAACAGAAGGATTTTGAGCACTCAAATGATTGGTGGATGGAAGAGATCTGTGGACTGCCCCTATACTCTCTTGAAACCAAGCCACCAGGGCGCACTTCCAGGGCAGGGCTCCACGCCAATGAGAGATTCAGTATGGGGTGGAGTCAGAATGATAAGGACAGGGAAATTAGGGTTACGGAAAAATAAAGTTAAAACTAACTAACTAACTAACTAACTAACTAAATAAATAAATGTGTGTGTAAGAAATCTCAAAAAGCAACTGCATGCTTTATAAGAAAACTATTATTTATTTATTTTTAAACAGAAGGGAAGGGAGGGAGAAAGAGGGAGAGAAACATCAATGTGTGGTTGCCTCTCATGTGCCCCCTACTGGGGACCTGGCCCACAACCCAGGCATGTGCCCTGACTGGGAACCAAACCAGCGACCCTTTGGTTCACAGGCCGGTGCTCAATCCACTGAGCCACATCAGCCAGGGCAGCCACTGCATGTTTTTGAGTACTACGTGAAGGCCACCAAAAGGAGAACTACATGAAGTTAGAAGAGCTACCTAAAAAGTTCAGGAAAGCTAATTTTGCATAAAAATAAAGAAGATAAAATTATTTTTGTCAAATCTTTAAGTTATTATAAAAAATAATGAGAAGATCCCTATAGATAATGAAGGAATGACAAAAAGACATGCCACAGAGCAACTAAAAACTGCAATTCTCTGTTTCAAACTAAGCTCAGGGACATTGAGATGATGCTGTGAGCCTTAAACAACAGAAATCTGAAGCAGAAAAAATTTAGGAATGAGGTGACAGAATTTAGGAGAGAAGTGAAAATAAAAATACAATTCTGAAAATGAAAGTTGACCTAGAAGAAACACAAGAATAGATAAGCATAAGAAAAAATGCCTGAAGGCAGGAAAATAATAATTTTCAAATGAAGAAGGAGATAATAAGACTGAGAAAAAGTGACAAATATTGACGATAGGCAAAGAAGATCCAACACACAGATAATAGAAATACTGGAAAGAGGAGAATAAAATGGTAACGGAACTGAACAGATACTTACACTACAATTTAAAGAAGTTTCATAAAATAAAAAGAAGATTCAAAAGCAACGTATCGAAAGAGCACGTAATAAAGATGCCGCGTTGACCCAGAGTGGTGAGCACTGTCGACGTGTTCCTGGTGACCCGTGGACGCTGAAGGAAAAGAGAGTCCTTTGGGCATCTAGACAAAATGGCAAACAGCTTATAAGAGAAATAATATCCAATTGCCTTTAGTCTTTTTGACAGAAGCACTTTTTGCCAAAAGAAAGTAGAATAACAAATAAATCAAGGAAAGAAAAGAAAATGTGAGCCAAAAATTTTATATCCAGCAGAACCTTCAAGTATAAAGAACACAGCTGAACGGTTAGGAGCGTGCAAGGCCGCCAGTGAGCCCTTCCTGAGGAGCCTGCTGGGGTGCACGCCTCAGGCGAGGAGGGGAAGAGACCTGTCACTCGCAAGACTGGTGGAGAGCAGTAACCGTGCACGTACAGTAGAGTCAAGACTAAGTAAGGATTAAAGGGGAGAAGGTTTAGTGTATAATGGCTGTGTGCCCATGTAATAGATAGTTTGACCAGTATATTTGGTGTAAACTATAGAAAAGGAGGAGAATGGAGAGAATATATGCAAAGATTCATGACTCCCCTCAGTAATTATATTGACAGTGTTAGTGTCAGTGTTGTTGTTCTGAGACCATCGTGTGTATAGTACAGGAGACAGTAAGTGACCGATTGTGGGGCCCTGTAACCCTATACACCCTGTGTCCTTGAGACCAGGACTTTTGATATGAAAGAAAGGAGATACAGATGTGACACAGAAGGAGTAAGTTAGGGGGAAAATACATTCTAAATTTGAATTTGAAATATCAGTGTGAATTCCAGATTGTGGTCTTGGAATATTATTTGTCACTAAAAGACTCCACGGCTTCCCAGATGACTGGTTGGTCCCAAGTCTGGGACAGAACCTGTTCAAGATAACCTGGTGTGTCCTTCCAGGACCAGCGAGGAAGCTATCAAGGACTCCTAGGGTCATGCCAAAGGGACTCAGGAGCTAGTTAGAGGGAACTCCCTCTGCCCAGTGACGGAACAGTATGAGCTGGAGAAGGATAGCAATTGCAATTGATTGAGACCCATCAAACGATAGGCCATCACTGGATGATGATAGGGAGCCAGTTTATTCTCTTAGAAACTGAGAAATATAAGGATAGAATCCAGTGTTTGTCCTGCATTTTACCTTTGAGCTATTCTGGGTAACTAAATAGTAGGTGAGAGAGAGTTTCTCTCTATTAATTTATTTTAGTCAATAAATGGGAAAGAAATGTTAGAATTAGAATAGCATCACTTTGTGACTTCAGTGCGGGAATAGATCTAAGCATTGAACATCAGCAGCCACTAAGATCACAGAAGGAGTGGGATTTTGTGCCCCCCAATGAAACAACACACCACCACTCACCCCCAGTCCTGCCACGGGGTCAGACTGGGGTCTGATCCAATCTCTGGGCCCAGCCACCAGCTGGCAGGGAATGCCAAGGGCAGAGGGGCACGTCGGCCTGCACCGTGAGTGTGAAGAGCTATGGAGGTCAGAAGGCTGGGTTTTCCAGCAGATGCCCTGTAAGGGACACAAAGGCGGAGGGAGTGCCTGTAGATTAAAAGAACTTAAAAGTACACATGAACTTTCAAAAAGGGCAAGGTGACGCTGTGATGATACACACACTTGTGTATCATCACACTTGGTACACACACTTGATTGACAAAATTATAAAGACATCTGAGGGAAGTCAGGATAGTGGTGACTTTTGACAGGAGGAAGGGACTCGTGCTTGGGACCCGGCACACGGAGGAAGTCTGAGGTGACGTTTTTTACACTGTGGTGGATTACATGTAGCGTAACACTTACCACCCTAACTACATATTTCTAAGTCCTCATGCAAGGACGGCATCGACTTGAGAGAGAGACATGTACATACACGGTGATGTGCGAGAGACACAGATCGGCTGCCTGCCGTACACATGGGGACCGGGGTCGGGGGGTGGGGTGCTTGAAATCTGGGTGTGCGCCCTGACTGAGAATCGAGCCTGCAGCCTTCCAGTGTACCAGACGCCGTTCCAGCCAACTGAGCCACGTGGCCGGGTCTGCCATCTCAGCTGTTTTTCAGTGTGCAGATCAGTAGTATTAAGCCCATTCACATTATTGTGCTATATAATCTCTAGAACTGCATTCATCTCATCTCGCAAACCCCAAACTCTGTATCCATGAAACAACTCGATTCCCACTGCCCTCAACATCATTCCACGCTCTGTCTCTGAATTTGACTACTCTGGGTACCTCCTATAAGCAGAATCACACAGCATTTGTCTTTTTATGACTGGCTGATTTCACTTGGTGCAACGTCCCTGAGGTTCATCCGCCTTGGGGCAGGTTGAAATCAGAATTTCCTTCCTTTTCATGCTGGATAACACTCCATTGTGCATGCGTACCACACTTCTTTTTGTCTGTTCATCTCTTGATTGGCGTGGCTATTTTTGGACCTGGGTGGTGGTTACAAGGTGTTTATTTATCATATTATCAGTCATCAAACCATGCCTTTGTTTAATGCGGTTTTCTGTAAGTATGTGATACTTCATAATGAAGAGGGTTAAAATTACTTAAAAGGTTCCCACTTTTCCTGGGGGTGCTCTACAGATAGGTTGCAGTCCCCTTACTCCTCAGTGGCTGAAAGCAGAGCGAAAAGCGTGCAGGACCCTGCCCTTATCACCAGTCGATCAATCGTGGACGTCTTTCTAGGTTGGCACGGATAGACCAAACTCTGTTTTTAATTGCTGCGTGGCGTTCCGGAGTGCGTGCATACCATGAGTTCTTTTTTCCAGCAGGTCCCTTTTGATGGCCTTCTAGGTTGTTTCCAGTTTTTTGCTACTAAAAATAAGTGTGCAGTAAACCTCCGTATTTCTCTCTGTAGCAAAACATAGACCTCTGTGCAGAGTCTCCTTCTATACTGGTGCTTTTCTGTCTGTAGGCGTGGGGTCACTGGGCCAGCAGCAGGCTCATTTCACTTTTTACGAGATGATATCTCAACACAGTGAATGATCCTGGAGCAAGACAAAATTGCTATAAAAAAGAATATTGAGATAATTAGCAGGTTTTGAATGTGGACAGTATATTAGATGATACTGTTGTACCAATGATAAGTTTCCTGACTGTGATAAGTTCACTATTATGTAAGTGGGTCATCTTGTTCTTGGGAAATAACATGCCAAAGGATTTAGGGCCGAAGAGTCATCATATTTGTGTTTTACTCTCAAAAGTTTCAGAAAAAAATGTGCATGTATATTTTATGTCTATATACATAGACATAAAGAAACTGAGGGAAAATGTTAATAATTAGTTAAGGTAGGTGAAAGGTTATGAGTTCATCATATTATTCTGGCAACTTTTTTGTAAGTTTGACATTTAAAAAAAGTTGAAAACTTGGATGCCGGACCACTTTCCCAGAAGAACAGAAGCAGCACGCAGTCCCATCGGCCGGGTGGCACTGATGGGTGATGGAGCACATCTTCCTGTTTAATGTGCATTCACTCGACTCCGGTTCCCAAACTGCCAGGCTTGGGCATCCCGTGGCCTGGGGCAGAGAAGCAGGCACTGTCTGTGGGGCCAGCGATGCATGTTCTGTGAGCCCTCCTGCTTCTGCACTGGCGGAGCGACCTGAATGCACGTGGGAAGGGAGCTTCCCCCATAAGACTCCCTGCTGATTGGCCCACAGCCTTTGTTGTTGTTGTTAGTTTATCTGGGGGGCCAGGAGGCCCTTACACTGAGGCTGCAGCTGGGAAGGGAGGGCCCCTGGGCCTCTGCTGGAGAGGAGACACACTGCATTGAACATGCACAAGACATTTCTCTTTTCTTTTTGGCTAAGCAGCTTTCGCTTATCCACAAAATACCACCTTTTTCCTAAGGACCACATTGTGCCGTGGTGCTGTAGGTCTCTCCATTCAGAAGGATTCATGTCGACAGAAATGTTTTGAGATATGTGGCGTTTGGCCATTTCCCTAAAAGGCTGGAATTCTAGGAGGAAGAAGGACGTGGGAGAAGGGGTCAGGATTAAAGAATGCATTGCCAAGTGACAAGCTTAATTGGACATCCTGTGTTGAGGCTTCATTTCCAGAAATAAGGAAAAGCCATTAAGATGCTTTTTCGTGAGTGTTCTCGTCAGTCCCGCCACGTGCTCCCCACCACCTCAGTGTGCCCCTTAGAAATGAGAGTCTCGTTGTCTCGTGTTTCTGTGGAGGTGGCGCCACAGCCCTGGGGGGGGACCCTTTCTCTCCAGTAGGCGGGGCCTCTCCCCAGGGAGGGCTGAGAGCTTGCTGTGGAGAGGGACAGGACCTGACCGTCCCCCTCAAGCTTTTGGTGAAACTGTCTACCTTCGGGTTCCCCAACTTCCTGGGAAGGACTACTGACCAGCCACCTGTTTCACAGGGTTTGCTTTGTAGTAAAATGCTCTGAAATTGGTAATTGGATGATTTTACCTGCATATCGATATATCCTTGCTCTGGACACTGCATCCTTTTTGGTTGGAATTGAGAGGATGGAAACGCAACCCTCTGAAAACCACCAGATTGTGTGTTTGGGACTGGCCAGTCTATTTTAAGCCTGGTGACCCCTGCTGATCTTGTTTGTTTAGAATGAAACACTTGAACGCATTTTGATTTGCAGTCAGCAAGGATCAGAATGTTCGAAACTTGGACCATCCAAAAAGTAGATGAAACATAAAGTCACTGTTTTAATAAATCGTTTGGAAATTCAGTAGCAAACCCTAGAGCCGACGGCAGGGTGGAGAGGAAGTTTCCTCATTTTCACATTAGCAGACTTTTGGTCCTTTTCCTAAACGACATTGCAAACATCCTGCCGGCTCTCCCGGACGGGGAGCTAGCTCAAGCCGGAGCTGCGGGAGAGATTTCCAAGGCCCTCCGCGCTCCCAGCTCAGATCCGCTTTCACAAGGCCGTTCTGTTCCCTGGGATGGCAGAATTAATCCAGGCGTCGGAGCGCTGGGCCAACAATCTCCACAGGCCTGGCAGGACAAGTGCCAGTCTGTTTGCTCTGCCTCGGCCAGAGCGCCGGCCCAGAGACCTCAGGGCGTAGTCGTCGCTGGACACCCAGATCATGAGGGCCAGATCCATGCGTGCTGGTGTCCAGTGCCCCCTCACCACTGGTGGGTGGACCAGGAGGTGGGAGAGGGCAGCTTCCAAGGGCTTCACTCCAGTGCTACCCACTCTCTCTCCGCCGGGCTTCCATGTGTGGCGGTGTTTCCCCTCTGTGCCCGTGAAGAGCACCAGCCTTTCGGAGGGGACGGAGGGGACGGAGGGGCTCTCCCCTGACGCTGCCCGCTTATTTCCCTCCCTGCTCAGGGATGTTCTCCCCTGTACGCGTGTGCATAGCTCCTCTCTCTGTGCATGCACACCATGCCCAGGCCCACCTCCAGCACACACGCGTGTAGACAGCACCTGTCAGGTGCCTGGCCTTCTGCGCCTTTTGTCTTGAATTTTCACTGAGATCCTGTAAGACAGAGACTGTCATTACTGCTTTCCAGATGTGGCACCTGAGACTGGGAGAGCTGTCAGGTGTCCCACAGAACGTTGCTGCCTGGCGACGGCGCCAGACACGCACCCACTCCCGCGGGTTCCGGAGCCCGTGCTCGGTCCTCGGCATCGCGTCCTCCCCGCTGACCCGTGTTGGGTGGACAGGGCGTTTTCTTGCCGTCGGAAGCACCCGGCAGCTGAGGGCTCGCCTTTCCCTGGGCTTCACAGCGTGTCTGTTATGTCATGCCTGGCATCCCGTGTGGCATGTGGAGACAGGCAGGTCACGTGAATTCAACTCCAGTCATGCTTGGCCTGAGCAGCTGCTGGCAGTGCTGCCTCTGTCACATTGCTCAGTGGGCTTCTGACGATGGGGACAGCCTTGAACCAGACGTGCGCTTTCTGTGCCGACCACGTCAGTGCTTCTCAGCTAGTTGTGGTGAAGGGTCTGTTTCTTTTCCATTTCCAATCTGTAGAAGACTAATACTTTAAAAAAATACAGTAGGAGTACGGTGACAAATTGCAGTAAAAGTTTCCAAAAGCTTGCTCTCAAGTTCTGTAGTTATCTCATATACTGTGGGCTGCGGAATAAACAGTCTGTGGTCCCGCACTGGTCTGTAGGGGCATCTTGAATGTCGTGCTACCATGTAATTTGGAGGAGCCTTAGACTTCAGAAGAAAGGGGACAATTTCTATAAGCCACAATTTAAAAAATTAAATTGAGAGTAATAGTGTCTCTGTTTAGCATTCTAATTTGTAGTATTGCCAACTTTTTAAAATTACACAAGTAATTCATGCTTGGAAGAAACTTAAATTGTACAAAAATATCCAAAGTAGAAAATGTTTCCTCCTTCTCAGTCCCATGCTTCAAACTATTACCAATCCTTAAGTTGGATGTTCATCTCACATCCAAGAGAGAAGGGTGTGGATCAAGATTTATGATGAGGGAAAGGATGGGAGAGGCGTTTTAGAAGTTTGCCTGTTTTTTTACTCTGTTCTGTCTTGATTTTTATTCAAGGGGTTAAGTGTAACTTTTAAGAACGTGTTACTGCTCCCTGTAGACTCAGAATAACACAGCAGCTGCCTGTGCGTCTTCTAACGCCTCCTCTCTCTCGTTGCAGAGCCAGATCACACTGATGGACATCCCCGTGTTCAAAGCCATCCAGCCGGAGGTCTGTACCTTGTCCTTTACTCTGTTCCCACAGCCATGTCAGAGTGACTCCGCTTCTCAGTGTCTCTCTGAAGTCTTTGTACGCGAGTGTGATCGATCCCAGCCCCATTATAGAGAGCACCCAGAGGTGCCCCACTCCCGATGGCGCTCACTCTCTGAGCCAGGCGTCTGGACTCTCCAGGGAATGTCCCCACGTCTGGCCCCCACATCTGGTCCCCTGTGGCAGGGCTGTGGTCCTTGGTGCCCGTGGCCTCCGTGCCTGAGCCGGGTCCCACCACACTAATTACTCGTCCCAGGCTCCTCCTGCTGACAATGGTCCCCATCAAGAAGGGGGTGCGAGGGAACGTTTCTTCTAGAGAGTTCTCTTTTTGCTGGTCCTGAATTCTGGTGGTTGCCTTGTGTCTGATTTTGAAACCAGGTGCTAAGCAAAACACGTGCACATTTACATGAGATTGCACTGGACATTTGTGGAAGCAGCATATTCAGTAAAGAAGAAGAAGTTGACTTAAAAAAGCTGATTTAAAAAATTCCTGGAAATGCTTAGCTGTTGATAACAAGGCTTTATAGTTATTTTAGTCAGGGTTCTTTTTTATTAGCAAGTAATAGAAATGCATTTCAAAGTAGCTGTGACAGGCAGAAGAGGAATTTATTACGGGGGTAAAAGGGGCATTTCACAGAGCACATGGACATGGAGTTCAGGCAGCCCGGAGAACCAGCCAGTATACAAGCCATTTGTGCTTCTTGCTCCTGCTTTTCCCTCTCCTTCTCTCTTCGGCCTGCACTCCTGTCTGCCTGCCTGGTTTAACACGGCCTCCCCACGGGGCCTGCATTCACGTGGTCCTCACTTAAGCCACCTTCTAGACCAAGACCAGCAACCCTCCATCCAGCCCAGAGGAGCCAGGTGTCTAGTGCGGGTGCAGTGACTGAGGGCAGGAGCACATGGCCAAGGCAAGCGAGCACAGCAGAGGGGCAGCCTTGTGAGTGGGTACAGATTTCAGAGAGGAGGGGTGCAGAGGTGTGTATGTCAGAAGGTATCTGTTGCCACCAAAAGTGGCTGCTGTGCGTTCCAGAACATTCCTAATGTGTTCCTTCTTACACGAGGGTAGCTGTCAGGACCAAGAGAAGCGGCACTGAATGCAAAGTGAGACGGAGGGCCAGGCCTCTGGGAGCTGGCATCTCACCTGTGTGGGCGGCCACCCTTCTGGCGTCTCCGGGCCACACAGTAAATACACTGCAACTTGTGATCACACACAAAAAATCTCATCGTGGTTTAAGTAAATTTACGATTTTGAGTTGGACTGCATTCATAGCCACCCTGAGCCGCATGCGGCTCACAAGCCACCTGTTGGACACCCCTGCCAGAGATTAGGAAGAAACTAGCGTTGTTAGCTGCCGTCAGCGTTCACGTGAAGACCAGGCAGTGATCTGCACTATTTGTGTGCATGCGCCCTGTGTTCCATTAGGTTTGGGGAGCGGAGCCGTTTGCTCTCTTGAGTTGGCTGACTTCCAGTCTCTTCCTGCTTTATCTAATGTGGAGTTATCTATCCTTTCTAATGAAAACAACTGAAACAACTCACTCACTACCTCTTGGAGCTTTTTGGGGGAGTAGTGGGCTGATGGTTGCCTTAGTTCTCAGCTGAAACTATTTCTGATCATGTTTGCTGCTTAGCTTTGATCTGGAGTGGTTCAGATGTTTGGATCTTTATTCGAGTCCCACTGGGGAGGGCAGTCCAGCGTGCTGTGAGCCTTGAACCCAAACCTGTGTGTGCCCAGGGAGAATGGGACCACCATGCAGGCTGATGGTAGGAGGGCCAGGGTGCGGAGTTCGTCAGAGGCACAAGTAGGGGCAGACCAAGACTGTCCCCCAGGGCACTGCAGTTTGGAAGGCACCTCATCCAAGGCATAGCTGGTTTCAAGTTGTGACAAGACATTAAGGTAGAGGTGTTTTGCTCTCAAGATTCTGTTGGCTTGGAGACGTGGTTCTCAATTGTGGCTACACATCAGAATCACCTGGGCAGCCTCTGAGACACGGGGTGCCCAGGTGCCACCCAGACCACTGAGTCTGCCGCTCTGGGTCGGGGCCCAGAGCCTAGTCAACCCTATTTTGTAAAAGCTTACCAGAGGATTCTGGGGCAGAGTGGAGATTAAGAACTAGTTGCTTTGAGGTATCTGGAGAAACCCCAAACTTGAATGCCTTGGATCTATGATACATTAGCTAAAAATGGAAGCATTTGTTCCTCATTGTCATCGTCAACATTGTGGTTAAAAGGAGGACCCTGGGAGCTACCCCAGCTTTTTCGCTGTTTTTATTTTTGTTAGCAGACTAAAAACTAAAATTGTTTTCCCTTGAAGATGCCGCCACACTGTGGCTGGACCACCCCGGAGTTGGAAGGACATGAATAGGGGGCAGTTTTAAGTTTGTTGGAGGCAAGACTTTCAGGAGGCGG